>BQKN01065750.1:336741-357746 GCA_022839385.1 Asparagus kiusianus | reverse complement strand
ATATAACTAAAATTATGCCAGTGTTTTAGTTGTGGATCGTTCCATAAACACTAAACTAGATTATGAAAACGTTATGTAATTAGTTTTGTCATGATTTAAAATCTAACACTGGTGACTAATTATGGAACTTTTAACCTAATAATCCCATAAGAAGTTAGATTAACAGATATCTATTGAGATGAACGAATCTAAGAGGATTCAGATCAGCTTCAATTAAGTGGTAATTAGAGATGGTCTAATTTTTTTAATTCTTATCGTTTATCTCGATTTTAATAGATAAGATTACGCCACGTAAGATTTCTACTATTAATTTTGACTATTGTGGTTTTCAAGTTTACTAGTGGTTTTTTTTCAGACCAGAGCGGTTTTCAACATAACAACGAAAAACTTACATGGCGTGATCTCATCCACTAGAAGTGATATCAACGATAATATATAATAGAGAGAATTGAATATTCTCCGGAGAGAATCCGGATCCAATCTTCGACTATCTTTTTTTCACAGAAAGTTTTTACTCCTGACATATATGACAAATCTTACATTTATTAGCATAAAGCATGTGCAGTGAAGCTCTGCAATAATACTGGCTCGATGAATTTGTCTTAATGAAGAATTTCTCTCTTAACAAATAATTCTTTTAGTAGTAATCACAAAACAAAATCCACTCCCTCCCAGATTCCTTAACCGAGCTGCCATAATCACGGACGGCGACACCAGCCCAGACGGAAACTCCGCCGCAGAAACATGGCACCTCTGCACGGTCCAACAAGTGGAAGACCTGAAGACCCTCCTGCAGATCTCCCCTCTCTGGACCTCCTCCATCGTCCTCAGCGTCTCCATCGGCATCCAAGCCAGCCTCACCGTCCTCCAAGCCCTCACCATGGACCGCTCCCTCGGGCCCCACTTCACCTTTCCCGCCGGCTCCGTCGCCGTCTTCCTCCTCGCCACCGTCGCCCTCGTCCTCCCCCTCCTCGACCGCCTCCCCGCCCTCGTCAACGTAGCCCAGAACCCCTTCCACCGCATCGGCCTAGGCCACGTGCTCAACGCGGCGGGCATGGCGGCCTCGGCGCTCATCGAGCGACGACGATCCTCCATCGTCACCGCTCACAGCGCCAATGCCGATCCTCGGTGGACCGTGCCGATGTCGGTGCTCTGGCTGGTGCTGCCAATGGCCACGACCGGGCTCAGCGAGGCGATGCATTTCCCGGCGCAGGTGGCCCTTTACTACCAGGAGTTCCCGGTGTCGATGAAGAGCACGGCGACGGGGGCGGTTGCGCTGCTGGTAGCGGTCGGGTTCTACGGGAGCACGGCGGTGGTCGGGGTGGTGAGGAGGGTGACGCCGTGGTTGCCGGATAATGTGAATGCGTCGAGGATGGAGAATGTGTTTTGGCTGTTGGCGGTCGCCGGAGGGGTTAACTTTGGGTACTTTTTGGTCTGTGCGTGGATGTACAACAAGTGTAAGAGGGTGGCTGAGAGCGTGGAGAGAGTTCAGTCTGAGGGTTAAGTAGTCTGCGGTGGTCTGGGGAACAAACTGGATATACTGTATAATATAGGGAAAATTTTCATTTCGACCTATTTAGAACATTTATTACACAAATCGATCCATTTTGTACTTATTTTTCAAATCATGTAGCTTTTACATCACTTGTTGTGAGCCAAATACGGAAATTGGTCAACAATCATTCAATTTTTCCGCAATTAGTTTCGGAAAAATCATGATTAGTGGTTACATGAGAAATAGGAGGTGTAGTTATCAAGTTTTTTAATTATTTTATTTTACTTATTTGTTTTGATAAGAGATGCAGCTATGAACTTGATCTCTATGTTCCATATATGGAGTCTATTTTAGATAAATCTTAGGATAAAACTCGGCCGGTTGAATTGATTTTTCCTTATCAAACAAAGATAATGAATTACTTGGTTCAAGACACGCCATGTAAGAAGCCAACTTGGTTCACTCTTGAATTGGTTTTTTCTTATCAAACAAAGAGAGTGAATTACTTGGTTCAAGACCTGCCGTATAAGAACCCAACTTCATTTTATGACTGTTCAACTCTCGAAGATAAAAATTTAGACTTATTTGAAATAATTCAACTTGATGGTTAACTTCATGCTTTGGTCTATCAACCACAAAACTTTTCCATATCTAGGATTACTATCTCGTGTAAATTACATAAAGCACAAGTTGCCCCCAACAATTCATCCTCACCGTCTACTCTTTTTTTTTCTTTTTGAATATTTGTTTAACTACTTTGACAAGATTCAAGGCACTGGCAAGTTTGCGAGACAGAGAGACAAACATTCACGGTATTGGCCGTTGCTTTTTTTTTTTCTCTCTCTCTTTTTCTTTTCTTTTTTATTAAGGTAAACTGTGAAGCATAGATCCTAGCGTTCCGTTAAAACTCCAAAATGAAGAGAGATGTTGTGGTTTGTGGAAGGGGTTAATTTTGGGTATTTTTGTGTTTGTGCTTGGAGGTTGAAGTATCAGACAAGGGAGGATGAGGGAGTTCAGTATGAGAGTAGTAAGTCATTGTAAGGAATGCATCTGTTATCTGCATGTGAGAAATAAGTAACGACAAAATGATCTCATATCTGTATGTGCAGGAATAAGTGAAGACGCGTGACATGGTTTCACATCTTTATTGCATACTTGAGCCATTCTATGCGATTTTTGTGTTATACCTCATCGCTATCCTTCAGTTGAAATGGAAGACTTAATTATATGTGCGATGTACCAAGTAATTCACTCTCTTTGTGCGATGTACGCGACTCCATCATGTTCCGAAGTACCACAACAGGGAAATGCAGAAGAACAGATGCTCCCAGTAACTATGTATGTGAATATTTTCGAAACTTTCCAGGCGTATAAAATGCATCAAACTGTCTCCCAACACTCTGTGTTAGAATGACCTTCCGAGAACAATGTCAAAAACTCAAGGTCTATAATATGGAATTATGAGATATTTCTTGATCTGCGGTATGTCGTAATGTCCAGAGACATCACACCGAAATGCAGTACAATAAAAAGTTCCAAACTGTACATTGAAGGAGAAAAGGCCATGTCTACTCCATTATCAAAATAACTTTCAGAAGCCTGACTAGTTATTATGCACAGATCTCAGTATGCAGAAACTTTATATACAAATATGTCTCTGCTTAAGGCCAACTGCAAGAAGGGCGAGAACACAATTTGATAAATGTACTCTAGTACCTCATCATACGCAAGAGCATTCACAAATCTTAAATCAAATTGCAGGCGACTTTCACTACTAATTAGCAGTTTAATAGTATCGACACTTGTATTTTTATTTCCTTCCACCATTCATACCTTGGCGTGGTGAACCTGACAGTGTCGGAGATGTGTTGCTTGGCTTCAAACTTCTATCGGTATTTCTCAACTCTATAAGATCCTCAAATAGTTTGTTAGGTGAAACATAAGGTTTAGGAGAAGCACCATATCCAGTTTGCCTAACGTTGGCATTCCCCTGGGTAGCAGCAGCTGGAGCTGGAAAATTATGACCTCTGGTGCCTAATGAATTATAATACTGTTGCTGGGGCTGAGTACCATAAGTTGGTGCGTAAGCAGCAGAAGTATTGACTCCAGATGCAGGGAACTGATTTGTTGACGTTACAAAAGGATTGGGGTTGGTGGTGGATGTAGCCTCCCATGGTGGAGGCACATAGCTAGAAGGAATCTGGGGCATCTGGGCTTGGGCTTGAGGCTGCAGTTGGGCCTGAGCTTGAGGCTGCAGTTGGGGATGGGCTTGGGACTGGGCCCATGGAGCAACATAGCTATTATATGGAACGTAAACTTGGTTCATCACGTAAGGCTTCTGGGGATTATAAGGACTTCCAGGTGCATTGGAGGGAACAGAAACAGGGGAGCTATTTTGGACTGAAGCAGAGGGAGGAGTGAGAGGTGTTCGAGGAGGTGAAGGGTAAGATGATAGCGTGATGCTCAGGAGATCAATCATGTCTTGTTCTTTATTGGAAGTTCGGACAGGGGCCGGTGGATCAGGCAGAGTCAATGCGTTGCTTGCCACAGAGGATGACGCTTCTGATGTGCTTCCTGTTTCACTCTGGTTTGGCGAGGTGACTTGCCCATTTGTTTCTGAACTGGCTTCAGTTTCTGTCTTATACTTTGATTTCCTGCCCAAGGTATTAAATATCTTCAACCATATGAAAAAGAATGTTAACCAAGTTAAGCAAGTAGATTGCATTTCTCTGTAAAACCTGCGAGCTAATTGAGCAAAATCGTCATCTTCTTCGTCTTCCTCTTCGTATGGGTTTAACGCTGCAGGAGTTGGTGCCACAGGAGTGTTTGGTTGTGAAATAGATTCAGATGTTTCAGGCGGTAGGGGAGAACCAGAGGCTATTGCATCGTGTTTAGCAAGGAGACTTTGTAAGTCATCATTTAATGCAAGGCCTTGTCCTAGGAGTTCTTCATCCCTGCCAAAGTTTGCGACATAGAGACAAAGGTTACTCATGCAAATAGTAAATTTCAAAACATGGATTACAAACAACAATGCAATATGCATTATAAACTTCGTAAAATCCAAGGAGACCAGGCAGATATCAAAAGTGAAGAACAGTGCTGCAATTGATAGATCAACTACTTGCACATCATGCCATGCTGCGAAGTAATAGACACTCAGGCAATTGTAAAGACATACCCAGTTGAATTTACTAATTCCATGAGCTTCTTTTGGTTAGTACGACATTGAGAGACAAGATCAACAATCACTTCATCCTTAACAGCCTACAAAAAACAAGAACATATAAGAATAGCTAATTTTATTTTCATTAAACATAGATTCCCATTATCTACAATGTCAGCTAGTCTACATTAATTATATACACCATGCCAAAGAATGGATAAGATTTATTAAAATGTATACCTCACGATCAACTGGTTTCACAGCTTTGAGCATATCACTTAACAGCTCCATGACACTACGATATCTATCCAAGTCTGTCAAACTGAAATAGGAATCATGTATAGTCAGACAAGGGACTAAGATTTTTTGAAATGAATCTGAACACCCAGGAGAACTAAGACATTAACTGAGATGACTACAGTAGTGTAATTAAAGTGGGAAAAATAAAAACATGAGAAATAAATGACCACCTCAGATTGGCCATCTCTGATGCCATTGCTTCATCAAGTCTCACAGAAGAGTTGCTAGGCATACCATAACCTATTTGAGGATATCTGGATGGTGCAGCTGGATGTGTGACAGGAGGAGTAAATATTAGAGCAGAATCTGGGGAACGCTGTGGGAATTCCACTCCAGATCTCTGAAAATGATAAAAATATACTCCATGAGCCAACAAAACATTTGATACCACAAGTTCCTCAGATTTTCTAAGTAAATAGACCAAAAAAGGAACAATCTCAGCAGATATAAAATGTATCAAAACTAAATGATTCCTTAATCACTATGAATTAGTAAGGCATCTAAATAGCCTGGAACACCCAGTTGCGAATCCTCCATCTAACCCATCACTAAGAAAAGACAGAATTGCTGGAAAATATTAGAATATAAACAAAAAAAGTCAAGCATAAACAAATAATTTTCAGGAGTCTTGACCAGCAATAGCTTTGGGATATCCACAACCAAAATAGTCTGTTCCTATCATTCAATCATTTCATCATTTTCTATTACACCTCCTTTTGTTCCTTGATTTCTTAATAAAGCTTTTCTCCTCTGTGTACAGTTCTTACTCTCCTCTACATGATTAGACCAACTTCCACCGATTTCTTATATAATTGGCAACAAGATTTAGACCCAACAGATTCCACTGTGAGCCAGATCTGTGCTGCATGCACTTGTCAGCTCATATTGAACTCAGCTTATTACATTAACCTAAACAAGAATGGTTGGCGAATTAGGATATGGAATGCTGACCCCAGCAAATGGATCATAGATAGACTCTGTAGACAGGCATGCAACAATATTTGCTATTAGAAAATGTTAAAATCATGGCATTGGATTTTTTTTCTCTTGTCATTTTATAATTTATCCTATTTTAAAAGAGCATTTTCAGAAACCAATAAAATCAAGAACTGCAATAGGAGTAGGCATAGAAGATATCTATTTCCTAGCACTGCATCAAAAATTATTCAAATCCAAAGGATGAGGATTCTCAGCTAGTCCCGAAGCTGAAAGACCCTCCAGTCTCGCTTAACGCACCTCCCTCCCTTATATCAGAAAGATTTAGAACATCAAAAAGCTGCTCGATGATGGAAACCCACTAAACTTCAATCCAGTAACAGTGATCATTTCAAGCATTTGCGTACCAAATCATGCAACTTGATGACAGATGGTCTTATTTTATATTAAGTTGTGGCAGCCTACAGCCCTCATTATCCTTTAGCACATCAAAAGCTGCTCAATGATGGAAGGCCACGTGGAAATTTTAATCCTGTGACAGTGATCACTTCAAGCAGTTGCATAATGAATCATGTTAACTTGATGGCAGGAGCCAGATTGGTCCTATTTAGCCTTATGTAGCCTGCAGCCTTCATTATCTATAAGTACTATTTTTCCTTGTTCCTAATCTCAGCATTAAATACAAAGGCAACACAAGCTCAGCAGGATAGTCGTCAATATCATACAATACCTTGCATAATTATCAAAGGATCATGTAAGCCGTTTTACATCAAAATGGGTCAAGCCATAGATACCTTAAAGTCGATACGCCATGGAGACCATCATTGAGCAGCTTTTGATGTTCTAAAGTATAATGAGAGCTACAAGCTGCCAACAGCTAAATATAAAATAAGACCATCCACAAGCTCAGCAGGATAGTCGTTAATATCATACAATACCTTACTATTATTATCAAAGGATCATGCAAGCCGTTTTACATCAAAATGGCTCAAGCCATAGAGACCTTAAAGTCGATATGCCATGGAGACCATCATTGAGCAGCTTTTGATGTTCTAAAATATAATGAGAGGTGCAAGCTGCCCACAACTAAATATAAAATAAGACCATACACAAGCTCAGCAGGATAGTCTTCGACATCATACAATACCTTACCATTATTATTAAAGGATCATGTAAGCCCTTTTACATCAAAATGGGTCAAGCCATAGAAACCTTAAAGTCGATACGCCATAGAGACCATCATTGAGCAGATTTTGATGTTCTAAAATATAATGAGAGCTGCAAGCTGCTCACAGCTAAATATAAAATAAGACCATCTGGTTTTCTTAGTCAGTGCAAATTTGACAAGTTACTTATTTTAACTTATAAGTGAGTTTTACCTTATAAGGATCCAAAATCAGGTCTGGTAAATGTTACTTACTTTTTTTTTTACTTATAAGTAGACAAAAAATAAGTTGGGAAATCCCAACTAATTTTTTGGTGGATTTACTTATTTATAGTAAGAGAATACTTTTCCCTCCAATAAAAAAGCAAAAATAAAGTAATAAGTTACTAATAAGGATTTAAGAAATAAGTATTAGCCAAACATGCCCTTAATTATATGTTTTCTTGTTCTATTTTTTATCTTCAATCTTTAATTAAATGTTATGACTAATGATATATTGGATATATTAAAGATGTCGTATATGGTATATATGTTATAAATCCAACACATAAGGGAAAGGTTATGATACAAACCAGATGTATCATAAGAGTTTAGTGTGTATCAGATGCGTCGTACGAGTTTAGTGTGCGCAAGTACATGCCTTTCTGGTGAGTCTAAAAGAAAACTTAGGGTGTCTTTGCTTGTATCCTGTTGAAAAAACATTGCATTTAGTGTGTATCAGATGCGTCGTACGAGTTTAGTGTGCGCAAGTGCATGCCTTTCTTGTGAGTCTAAAAGAAAACTTAGGGTGTCTTTGCTTGTATCCTGTTGAAAAAACATTGCATTTATCGGTAATTTCAATTGTGGAAGTTTACACTATCAAGGTAGTTCTTTTTAACTACATCAAATAATCATTTAAATTTTTTAATAAATGTTTATCTTTATTTAAGTATCCTAAACATAACACTAACTTTAATATGTCACTTTAGAACAAAGAGTGTCCCCGAAATCTCAGCTATTAGGATACAAGTGCCCCAAGTCATCATATTTAGATATGATGCCCCTAAATCTCATCTATTTGGATATAAATTTCCTACATCATCATATTTGGATACAAATTCCCTGAAACTATTAAGTTCTTTGAAATAAGTCCACATGGTTAATTTCCATCCACTTAACCCAATTAAACTAATAGGTTGTTAGTTCTTTTTTCTCATTTTTCCCCTTGTCTTCAACCTAGCTCTTGCAAAGGTAAAGAAGCAGATGCATCCAAATAAATGAGATACAGGGGACTTGTATCCAAATATGATGATTTGGTGGATAATATCTCAAGAACCCAAATAAATCAACAACAATAAAATAGAAAAAGGGACCTCAGATGGGATCAAAAACTTTATCGAAAGGAAAGTTACCAGCTGCTAATCACAGGCTATGACTAAGACCTTCTAATTGCCAAAAAAAGTTTTAACACTTTTTCCTAATTTCCAGCCCAGTTTAAAAACAAAACAAAAAAAAAATTGAAAAATAACTTCAAACTTCATTTGCATTTATGGGTCCATATTGATATCTCAAGAAATACTGATGTGAGAACCACAAGAAAAACATTAGAAAGAAACCAATCACAGAATTATCACTCTACATTCAAGCTATCAAAATATTCTTTCAGCAACGACACAGATGCTTCAAAAATAAACTGATAAACTGACTTAGATAGTAATAGAAGAATAAGAAATGTATTGATGATTATAAAAAAATGGCAGATATGGGAAAAGTGCAAACTCATGTCAGACTCAATGGCAACTAACTTATAAACCTTCGTTGAGCAAGAGACACCATGCCTACAAAACTTGGAAATCACAGAATAACTCCAAGACGAAATACATTCCAGAAAGAGAAAGATCATTCACACCTGCCAAGGAGGGTTTTCCCCTCTTTTTCTTCTAGAGATTCAGCACCAGTTTTTTCATTCTCATTGGGTCAATGCATTTGCAGGAAGGGAAGGTATGATTATAGTAAATTTAAGTTAACAGAGTCAGCTGGAAACACTAACGTATCTCAGGTTATATCTTAGATACATATTCTCGTTAAACAGCCACAATATTGCAGCAGAAGCATTTTAATCCCCAATAAAGAATTTAATGACACTATAAGTGAACATAAATATGTACTAAGCCACAATTAAAATGAAGGCAGAAATTGTCAGATACAGATTTTCCAAGACCGAAAAAGAAACCAAAATCTAGTGAGACCTTCCAACTTATATACCTTTAATTCAGTGTACGCCCAGTAGTACTGTGGATATTTTCCTCCAGGCCCTCCAAAGGCTTCTTGCCAAGAGTCCAGCAGTACCAGAATTTTGTCCCTCACTTGCATGTCAGTCTGCAGGAATGTTTAAAGTAATTTTCATGAACAAAGAAGAAAGAAAGTCATATAGCACATTTATAAAGAAAGAAAAGAACCTAAAAAGATAGAACAAAGAGATAACAGAAAAGTTTATCTATAATTAAGTTAACAATAACACAGGCTAAAACTGCTAACATAAAAAACATTTTGGAATGAGTTTACTTTTCACCGCTAAACTTTGATTTCTAAAAGAGATGTGTAACCCTTATTTAGTGGAAATTTCAGCAAAGACATTTCACTTGTGTAATTTTACTAGGATGATAATTAGGTGTAAGTTCTCTGGCCTTTAATTCAATCACACTTCCTGTCTAAGAATTTCATCCGTTCCTCAAACCACTTTTTCCTTTATGCAACTTATCCTTCCTGTTACAGTCACCTACATCTCCTTCCTAATCCTTATCGCAACCACTCTATCTTCTTCTTTAATTGTTTCTTTTATTCACTTGATCAGTCCCCTTCATCTTTCTCTAGCACATCTCAATCTCAAAAATATAAATCTGCTGTCCCATCATTTTATTTACGATATCTTATGTATAAGAACTGCCTCACACTTTTGTATAGAAATCAACCCCCGACGTCATGTTCCGAGCTGCCATTAATTTGGAAATTTCAGCAAACTGATGAGATTTTTGTATTGGTCTTTTTGAGAAGCAACTGGTCTTCACAAAAAATCACATCTGGCATATTTAAAAATGAAAAGCAAAAATTTGCATGAAGCAAAAAAAGTAATTTGCATTATTTGCTATAGGAGCTTTATAGAATTTTCTAGGCTAAATACATAGTAAGTGTATAGAATAATATCCTTAGTACAACTATCATTTATGGTTACAAGGTAATGGACTCCCATAGTCCAAACTTCTTAAAAGGCCAAAACAATACCCAAAAAGGCACAACAAGACAGCTATCTAGCATTAATATTTTCTTATGACAGTACTTATTATCCTTGAATAAATACCTCGCATACAAGTCACAAAAATAGAAAATACCAAAAGTCTATTTCATTAATATAAAAAGGGCAGACAGATTTAAGAATCATACATTATTATTGCTTTCATGATGGTAAATAAACTTAGAAAATGAAAACAAACCTTTTTCCTAACAATTTTAATCATTTCTTGTAGGATACCACGGTCAACAATTTGAAAATGCACATGGTCACCACAGTTCTTTATCATTGTCTCTAGAAGCTGCAAGGAATACAGAACTTTATTGAAAGAAGAATAGGTTGCAACCCCAAATAAAACTTCTACATACTTCAACAAATACAATATTCAATGTACTTTTACAATGAGAAAAAAAGGAGAAGCCTCAAGAACATCAAATGCTAGGCAGAGTAAATTAGCAATAATGCCTAAGAATTCTTCATCAGACCAAAAACAACTACAAGCCAACTGATTCCAATATCAGTGTGGTATCCTTTCTTAGCCACTCTACATGCAAATGAAAACTGAGAAAAGTACGCCTGAATGTAACAACATACCGTCAATGCAAGAAAGTGAACCTTTGGATTTTTATGTTGAAGGCGTTTCTTTACTGCTTTGACCACATCTTTCGCTTGCCTAATCAAATTCACCAATTGATCATTCATAAGATGCACAAAACTTCTAACAGCAAAAGACAAGCTTGGCACAATGATCTTTCATAGTTTAAAGAAAAAGAAGAATAGTTGCATAATATATATAAGATGAATAGTTGCATAATATATAGTAAAGCGGTCTGTGTGGACAAAATGTGTATGTAGAACTGCAAACACATTCACATACAACTGCTCACTGTTTCCTCTCATCCTAATACACAACAGATATATGCTTCTCACATTGAGTATGTTATATAAAACTGCAATGGAGTACGCATAAAGCTAATTCATTACACAGTTTATGTACAAAGCTAGAGGGCATAACCCCATGAAAGCAGATCACTCGAGCCAGCAGTCAACAAGCAATATGATAAGTGGGCCTCCTTTTATGAAGATCAACTTAAAAGTTTGTTGCTAACTTAACTTGTAAGAATGTTAAGACCACATAAAACAAACCAGTATTAGAGAACTTTATAGGATTTATACAGAATTTTAATATGCTTTATAGCTTAATAATGCAATATCTTGAGGTGGTAATTTTGATTAATGGTTTCAAAACCTGGTATCTCCAAAAATCTGGATCTAGATTTTTTATTAGTTAGAGCTCCATTTACAAACTACATTACTTTCCATAAAATATTTCCAGCAAATACTTGGAGCAAAATAAATTTTCAGACTTTCTATTTTGATCAAGACTATAATTTATTTATGTAAATTTTGGCACTTTCCACGTCTGGTGAAATCTTGGAGATGCCACTTGAAGATTATCAATATGTTTAGCAGACTGCATGAGCATGCAAAGATCCAATGGCCCTAGACAAATAGACAAGTAATACAAAAAACTTAATCTAGATGAATCCTAATTAAACTTAACCAAAAAATAGAATTTAATCTAAAGGAGTCCATTATATCCATAAATAACCTCTTTACTAATTAATCAGACCATATTAAGCCTCGTTTGGTTAGAGAGTTAAGGTGGAAAAATTATGCTTCTTTTACAAGAAGGGTAGGATGGGGCCTCGTGCCCCCTCAATAATTTGGCTAATTACACCAAATTAAAGGAGATTTATCATATAACTCCAAGTACTCTTAGTTTGATAAATAATTTCAGAAAATACCAATATACTCTTGAGTCTCTACATCCTCATTGTTAGATTTTGCATGTTTGGAAAGAGTTAACTAGAGTTAGGACTTAACTTCAGCTGCTCAGCCTAATTTTTCTTGCAAAACACAGCCTAAATAGTAAATAGGTTGAATCTTAATTGGATGAGTCCTCAAAGATAGCTTAATCTAGTTGACTAGATAGCACACAAACTGAAATATGAAGCTGTGTACTGTTGGACAGGTGTCTGACACATAACTTGGACAAAATACCTCTTTTTTACATGTATCTCTAGTGTGTCATGTCGTGTTGTTCCTGTGTCATGGTGTTTTTATATGTCCCTGATGTGACCCGGTGTTGTGCCTGTCTCCATGCATCGTATTTATTGGATAAGGTTGTGACATGAACTACTGACAGATGCATAACAAGCATAGACACAAATGACATATTCCGACAAATACTCTAAAGACGACAATTCTCCAAAATCTAGGATGACAAGAGGACATTCGCACATGTTCTCCAGTGTCTGCATGCGATTTTTTATTTTCTTGTTCTTTTATTTCATAGATAAACAACAAGCGGATGCCACAAATTAAACAACACTCAATAACAAAATTAAAGATAGCTTTTGTTGGTATTTAAAAATAGAAGATAATTAAGGAAGATAACCCAGTTATAGTAACAATCTTTCCCAGGAAAGAAACACACTTGATTCTACAAATACTAAGTAAATAATTCTTAAAGTACCTCTAACCATTAGACCAAACCAAACCAAAACTCTGAAGTTGTGGTGAGGGTTGAGGGTTATAGTTTCATAGTCTAACAATAATCTTGAACACACTCTTAATCAATTAGTATAGACACTATTGAAGTAATAATACACAAATACTTAAAATGGACCCTTCACCTCAATTCCTCCTCGAAAGCTACAATTAATCAGCCATAACTACAAGTCAACAGATTACATACCATCCTAACCCATAAAATTAATATTAAAAAAATATCAGACATCCATAAACTACTAGGAAACCCTAGAAACAAGAAACCCTTGCTCCATCAACGAATATAAACAGATTTATGAACCAAAACCACTCAAAATTAAAGCTTTCTAATCAATAATTCAAATATAATCGTTGGAAAAAGAAATCACCAGTGACCAGTGTTAATCGAGTCGCAGATTTCCATGTTCATCGTCCAATCCGGGCCGATTAAGAGATCGCTGGTCGCCTTGTCTACGCGAACCGTCGCCGATGACGACGACATCTTCTTCGATTACGATTTCTCTCCAACGAGATCAACAAGAAACCCTAGAGCTCTCAGCTCCTCGAAATCAAAAGAAGCCCTAGAAATGGAAAAAAAATGGAAAAGAGACAAATTTAGACGAACACAAAAAAAGGAGCTAATTCCAAGTGTCCGCTGAAGGAACCTCCTCCTGCTCTTTGCCACTCGAAATTTTGCATTAGGTTGCCGCTTTTTCTTTTTATTGCAAATTCACCACAGAATTTGCTCGCCTTTCCTTTCACCTTTTTAGATTTTAAATTTAGCTAATTAGCACTTAAACACCTTATAACTTCTCCTATTTTGCACTTATATACCATCGCTTGTTTTTACAATACTTATATATCGCAAAGTTTCTAAAATTCACATAATGCATTATGATATGCTGACATGAGACTTCCGTGAATCTTCCATGTGATACTCACAAGTTAATTTTAAACTTTTAGCCCTTAATATTTGATATATATGCAATCAGTAAAGCCTTAATTGATTAATTTATTCCTACTGAATTAGAAACAATACATGTATCCAATCTATTTATTAATTGTAACATTATCCCACTCATTCAATTTGATTACAACATATGTATTTGATATTTAATCATTAAAATAATTGCTTTTTATACACAAGAAATTGTCATTGTTCAATTTTTATTATTTCTACTGGTTATTTTATTTTTAAAATAGTTTTATAAGACCAAGTTATACAAATCTTTATGGTACAATTCATTAATCTTATTTAACAAATCGATATGATTATAGTAGACTATCCATTGTAGACCAATATTCAACAATTTGCAATCAAAATGTCAATGGCTTAGATTGAGACCATCATCCCTAAAATTTGACGTTGTCGTCATAAAAGATGAGGGCGGCTAAAAAAAACATTTTATGCGAAGGCCCACCACAAACTTTATTGAATTGTCACAGCCCCACATTTTCTTGTACTTTGATTAGCTGCTTTTTGTATGGTCTTTATAATTTTAGTGATTAGGCGGCGGATTAGGATAGAGTCGTTTGTTGTTGGCAAAGGGCATTTGTTGTACGGTTGAGATGAGTTTCATAGTTGATCGGACGGCGAATAAATACTGGGCAGGGGTCGACATCAGTCCATGGGCCCGTTCGTTCATTTAGACTATTTGAAGAGTTGGCAAGTTGTTTTGTTGGAGTACAGATGGGCTGTGGGCTTATATTCTTTTATCGGAATTTTGACACGTATATTGCACTCGAAAAAAAACATTCCCAAATCTATTCCTCTATAATATTATTAGGAGGATCCAAGATTTATTATTCATACTATAATAAATAATACAGTAATTTACAATAGCAATATTACTGTAGCACAGACATGTGTATTCAAGATTCACAATTCATGCTACAGTAAATCGATGCAGCATTATTACTGTAGCACAGTGGGCCCCTCGGCGAGGCACTGTAGCATTTTTAGAAGTTACTGTAGCGTATGCACAATCTTTATTTAAGTACAGAATTACTGTAGCCGAAATAAAAAAAATGAAGGTCGTGTTTTACACGGGGCGCACACTAGTACTGACTAATACAATCGCAAGATTTAAACAATATATTTGAATAACATCAAATGGTAATATCACTAAAAAAAGTCAACGGTGATTCCACCCAAAAAAATTTATGGTAACTGAATTTCTTAATTATAGCATGTAGTTTTTGTTAGAAAACTTTGAAGAACAAGTCTTGTCAAAATATCCAGTATTCAAGTAGGATGTTATAAATCATAAAAAAAAAAAAAGATAATTGGAATCTTCAAACTTTTTGCTTACCTTCTCGTCGAAATGATTTGGAGACCTTGTATATGGGTGTTCATATGAAATCTATATTTAGATTTTGTTTGACTCTTCAAATGATAGCTTGTTCTGAGAGCATATCAGCCTTTGCCAAGGAAACTGAGGGGTAAAAAAGGAATTTTCAAACTTAAACGCCTCAATGACAACGTTATGCTTGTTTTGCCATAAATAACGATATCCTGTGTTAGGTCAATGAAAGGGAGAGGTCAAAAAACTTTAATCAAAGATGCACAGCAAGGACTTCAACGAGAATACGAGATTGAACATCAACCACAAACCACTCATGCAAATTTCTCTCCATAGGAGTGGCTCATTAATCATCCTTTGGTAGCCAATTAGTTTAGATAATAAGGAGATCATATTTAATTTATGAAATATCACTTTTTCTTCCTTAAAAATTTTTAAGACAGGATCATATATATATATATATATATATATATATAGAGAGAGAGAGAGAGAGAGAGAATGGACATTCTGTTCTTCCTCATTTGTTTGTCTAAGGATCTTTCTATTTGGAAATGAGTATGCTTAGTATCGATCACAAATTTTGTGCTTGGTGATGAGATGTCATATTCTCATCTACTCATTCCAATTCACAACCACTCCCCAACTCATGTGAATGTTGTTGCGCGCAGCGGAAATTTCGGCAGCACTTCGGCAGCACAACAAGAGAGTCAGATCGTAATAAGAATTCTTGTTTCTCAAAGGAAACAAGAATCTGAAGCCTAATATCCTATCAAAGTAGGATATTAGCTCTTCCTCTCGTCAGCTCTAGGACTGCGCGTCGAGGGAACCTAAAAAGCTATTACAAATCACCCAAATAGCAGTACAACCAATTTTACATGGTTCGGCAAATTGCCTACGTCCACGAGGCAAGGAGGGGGAAGATCTACTATTAGAGGGAGAGAATACAACTAGGGTTTACAATCACTCACAATCTAAACCCTCAAACAAACTCTCAAATCCCTCACAAATACCTCTCAAAGAGATGCACAAAACCCTAAAAAAGGACTACACAAAATCTCCAACTGCAGCCACAAAAAAACCAAAAGAAAATCACAACCTTGCACCCGAACCACTTTGCTGTAGCCGAAAAAGTTTGCAGCCGCAAAATCCTCCCCGCTCAAAAAACCTTAGGAACACTGTTCCTTTATATAGCCTCTTGATGGCTTAATCAATTCGGGTGGGCCTTGGGCCTTACGTCCACGTTCACAATTCTCCACCTCGGTGAAGTTTTCTCAAAACTGAGCCGACACCAAAGCAACCAAATGTCCCACTTGTTGTGTCCAGTACGAACTCAATCCACAACAAGTCGGGAACCCAAACGAGAGTCCAAACAATCTCACCCCCATCAACTAATCCAAACCGGCTGCATCTGAAAGACTGCCTACGTATCCTCTTGCCCAAGGAATCAAGCCAAACGTAGTTCATCCAAATGGCTGCCAACGGCCTCAACAATCACGAATATGCAACAAGTTTCGACAATGATCAAACTTGTTGCTCGGAACCACCTTAGTGAGCATATCCGCCGGATTATCCTTCGTGTGGACTTTCACAATCTTCACATCGCCATCTTCAAGAACATCCCGAACGAAGTGATAACGAACGTCAATGTGCTTCGTCCTCGCATGAAAAACCTGATTCTTCGCCAAATAGATAGCACTCATGCTATCACAATGTATAGTGACGAACCTCTGCGATATACCAAGTTCCTCCAAAAGTCCTCGAAGCCAAATAGCCTCCTTCACAGCCTCCGTAACTGCCATATACTCTACCTCCGTCGTAGACAAAGCCACCATCGACTGTAAGGTGCTTCTCCAACACACCGGTGCACGGGTCAAAGTAAACACATATCCCGTAGTAGACCGGCGCTTATCCAAATCCCAGGCATAATCCGAATCAACATAGCCAATGCACAACTGCCCACCTTTAGTGTCCCGCTCATAAATCAAACCAACATTGAGCGTACCTCGAATGTACCTCAAAATCCATTTCACAGCGTCCCAATGACCCACTCCTGGATCGTACATGTATCTCGACACCATGCTCACCGCCTGTGATAAATCTGGTCTCGTACATACCATCGCATACATCAAGCTCCCAACTGCGCTCGCATATGGAGTCTTCGACATCAACTCACGATCTTCAACTGACTTTGGTGAAAGACCAGCTGAAAGCTTCAAATGGGCTCCCAAAGGTACACTAACTGGCTTCGTATCCATGCTAACATGGAATCGCTTTAGAACCTTCTTCAAATAAGCCACCTATGTCAAACAAATTCTGCCCTTCTTCTTGTCTCTGCCGATCTCCATCCCTAAAATGCGCTTCGCCTCGCCCAAGTCCTTCATCTCAAACTTATTTGAAAGCTAAACTTTCAACTCATCTATAGCCGACCTGGAAATAGAGGCAACCAACATGTCATCGACATAGAGCAACAAATAAATGTACGCACCTCCTTTCAACTTGCGAAAATATACGCAAGGATCAAACTGGCTCCGAGTGTACGAATGACCAAGCATAAAACCATCAAATCGCCTATACCACTGTCGAGGAGACTGTTTCAAACCGTATAGCGATTTCTTCAATCTGCAAACTAATTTTTCCTTCCCTGGAGCTCGGAATCCCAATGGCTGAGTCATATATATTTCTTCATCAAGATCACCATGAAGAAATGCTGTCTTCACATCCAACTGATCTAACTCCAAACCATACTGTGCCACCAAAGCTAGCAAAATCCGAATCGAAGAGTGCTTCACCACCAGAGAGAAAACCTCATTATAGTCAATACCTTCCTCCTGTGCATAGCCCTTCGCAACCAACCTAGCTTTGAACCTCAATGGAGTGCCCTCAATGCCCTCCTTATTCGTGTATACCCACTTGCAACCAATTGCCTTCCGCCCCTTTGGAAGCTCAACGAGCTCCCATGTATTGTTCTTATGAAGAGATTCCATCCCCTCCTGCATAGCCACCTGCCACGAATCAGCCTTCGAACTCTGCTCGGCCTCTCTGAATGTAGTAGGTACCATCTCATCGATACTCTCCACTGGAAGTGCATACGCAACTGTGTCGGCATACCGTGCTGGTATCTGTATGTTTCTCCTCTGTCTCCGAACCGCAATAGAATCCTGAACCTGAGCCGTCGGTTCCTGATCCTGCACATTTGTACTCGTATCCTCCGTGTCACCGTCGTGCTCGCCTGACGTCACCTCAGTCGGCACCTGTATGGATACTGTACCATCTGGACAATGTGGAGCTGCATCGATCTCCACCACCTGCGATATCTCCTCCGTCGGGTCGCTCTCCACCTGATGAGAGCTGGGAAGCTTCAAGATAGAAGCCTCATCAAATGTGACGTCCCTACTCAGCACAATCTTCTTATCAACTGGATCCCAAAGCTTGTATCCCTTGACACCATGCTTGAATCCTATAAATATGGTCTTCCTAGCTCGAGGTTCCAATTTATCAGTTCTAACATGATAATATGCAGGGCACCCAAATACCTTAAGCTGGTCATAGTCATGTGCTGGCTTTCCCGACCACATCTCCATAGGGGTTTTCCCCTCAATCGCAGATGAAGGCAACCTATTAATGAGGTGGCTCGCATATGTAAGTGCCTCAGCCCAAAAGATCTTTTTCAAACCACTCTGCGACAATAAGCATCGGATCTTCTCCAGTAAAGACCAATTCAACCTCTCTGCCACCCCATTTTGCTGCGGTGTATGACTAATCGTGAAGTGTCTCTCTATGCCCTCGTCTCGACATAGCTGCTGAAAGGGGTCAGAAGTATACTCACCACTGTTGTCGGATTGCAACGTCTTAATCTTTCTCCCAGTCTGTAGTTCCAATCTCTTCTTCCACTCCACAAACAAATCTAGGACTTCACTCTTCTTCGTCATGGTGTACACCCAACAACGCCTAGAATAGTCATCTACAAAAGTGACGAACCAATATCGACCACTAAGTGATGCAGTCTTGGTGGGACCCCAAACGTCTGTGTGCACGTAGTCCAGGATGCCCCTCGTCTGATGAATGGCAGTCCCGAACTTCACCTTCGTCTTCTTGCCAAGAACACAATGCTCACAGAACTCAATCTTCCCACTCTTGGCTCCCTTCAATAACCCCTGCTTGCACAATGCCTGCAGTGACTTTTCACCTGTGTGCCCTAATCTATAGTGCCAAAGTCTACTCATGTCCGCTTCTGAAATAGCCGAAGCAACCTGGCCAATCTCGGTGCTTCCCTTCAGATAATACAAATTCCGATTGCGGACTCCCCTCATCACCACCAATGATCCCTTAGTAACTTTCGCTACAGCGTTTTCAAAAGTCACCTTGAATCCCTTCGCCTCCAAAGCTCCAACTGAGATAAGATTTTTCTTCAGTTGAGGAACAAATCTCACCTCTTTTAACTCACGGACTACTCCATCGTGCATCCTAATCCGCACGGTACCTATCCCACAAACGCTACAGGATTGATCATTTCCCATGACAACAACGCCCCCGTCGACTTTCTCAAAAGATGCAAACCAGTCTCGCCTAGGGGTCACGTGAAAAGTAGCGCCGGAATCAAGCATCCAATCTGATGTATCCACATGGTTCACCTCTGGAGTAATCAATAGAGAAAAGTACGAATCATCGGAATCATCGCCTTTTGCAATATTCACCTCATTGGCCTTCGGGCCCTTTTTCTTGCTATTCTCCTTCTCCTTGAGCTTCGGGCAGTCTCTCTTCTAATGTCCCTGCTCCTTACAGAATGCACATTGGTTCTTTGCTAATTGGTGACGGCCTCTAGACTTTGACCTCCCTCTATTACCACCTTTTGGATATGGGCTTCTACCTCTCGTCGACAAGGCCTCGCCTGAAGTGCTAGCACGGGAAGTCTCCTTGTCCTTCCTCCTCAAATCATAATTGGTCAAAGCGTTAGTCACTTCACTATAGCTGATAGAAGATCTCCCGTTCAACAAAGTGAGCACGAAGGTATCATACTCCTCATCCGGTAAGGAGCCTAACAAAATAATCGCCTTGTACTCATCCGATATCTTCTCATCGATATTTGCCAAGTCCGACAACAACTTAGTATAGTTGTTCACATGAACCGCTAGCGAGGTGCCTCTGGACATCTGAAATCTGAAGAGTCTTCGCAGCAAGTGCAACCTGTTCTCAACACTCTTTGTGAGATACTTATTGTTGAGAAGTTCCCACATCTTCAGTGCAGACGTCACCCCAATCACATCATATTTCAGTTCCTGTTCCAAACAGGACCTGATCACCCCACACGCGTTCCTATTCATCTTATCCCATATCGCCTCATCATATTTCGGTGGCCTCTCGTGGATCATGATGGTCTCTTCCAAATTCTGAGCGTTAAGCGCATCTTGTACGTCGCTCATCCACAAACCAAAGTTGATTTTACCGTCAAACTTCACCACACTAATTTTGGTGTTCTGAAAACCAACTTGAACCTTACTCGCCATTGATTTGCTGCTTTTAACTTCTTCTCCCATTGCGAACTAACTCCAAATTATAGAGAAAGAACAAATTTGATAAAATTAGGAACCACCCAACTGAACCCTAGATCGGATTCCAAATAGATCTCCTATCCACACGAGGAAAGCGAAATCTCCAACGGTAACTCCTAATGCTATCTCCACCGAAGCTGAGAACTCCATGAACCAAGCTTTACACAAGAATCTTCCTCCACCAAACTCCAAAACCCTAGATCTGAAATCTGGGCTCTGATACCACTTGTTGCGCGCAGCGGAAATTTCGGCAGCACTTCGGCAGCACAACAA
>BQKN01065750.1:281383-326741 GCA_022839385.1 Asparagus kiusianus | reverse complement strand
AATATCCAGTCTCCTCAAGTCCTCCAGCATATGCTTCTGACTTGTGACCAAAGTGGCAACACTAGCATTGGACTTCCTACTCAAAGCATCAACTACCACATTTGTCTTGCCGGGATGATAATGAATAGTAAGATCATAATCCTTCATTAACTCCAACCATCACATTTGTCTCATATTTAACTCCTTAAGTGTGAAAATGTATTTAAGGCTCTTATGATCTGTGTAGATGTCACAAGTCTCGTACAAATAGTGTCGCCAAATCTTCAATGCAAAGATAACAGCAGCTAACTCCAAATCATGTGTAGAGTAATTCTTTTCATAAGGTTTAAGCTGTCTAGATGCATATGCTGCTACTTTCCCATGCTGCATAAGGACACAACTGAGGCCAATATGAGAAGCATCACTGTATATCACAAATCCACCTGATCCAGAAGGAATCATGAGTATAGGTGCGGACACTAATCGATCCTTCAACTCCTGGTATCCCTGCTCACACTTCTCTGTCCACTGAAACTTGACCCCTTTCTGAGTCAATCGAGTCAAAGGTGTTGCAATGCGAGAAAATCCCTCGATAAACCTTCTATAGTAACCAGCCAATCCCAGAAAGCTTCGTATCTCGATCACGGTGCTAGGTCTCTTCCAATCAATAATTGCTTCTATCTTTGAAGGATCCACTGACACCCCTTCTTTAGAAATAACATGCCCCAAGAATGAGACACTCACCAACCAGAATTCACACTTTTCAACTTTGCATACAATTTATGCTCCAAAAGTAATTGCAAAATAGCTCTTAAGTGTTCTTCGCGTTCCTCCTGGCTTCTCGAGTAGATCAAAATATCATCAATAAAAACAACTACAAACTGGTCGAGATAAGACCTAAATACCCTATTCATCAAGTCCATAAAAGCAGCTGGAGCATTTGTCAATCCAAATGGCATCACCAAGAATTCATAGTGTCCATATCTTGTTCTAAATGCAGTCTTCGAAACATCTTCAGACTTAATCTTGAGCTGGTGATAACCAGACCAAAGGTCAATCTTTGAGAACACCTGAGCTCCCTTTAACTGATCAAATAAATCATCAATCCGAGGCAAAGGATATTTATTCTTTACAGTCACCCTGTTCAATTCTCGGTAATCTATACAAAGTCTCATGCTCCCATCTTTCTTCTTCGCAAAAAGTACTGGAGCACCCCAAGGAGATACATTCGGCCTGATGAAGCCCTTATCTAACAACTCCTGCAATTGAGTCTTTAACTCCCTCATCTCTACTGGTGCCATACGATAAGGTGCTTTTGAGATCGGTCATGTTCCTGGAATTAAATCAACAGCGAACTCAATCTCCCTGTCAGGTGGTAGCCCTGACAAGTCTTCAGGAAAAACCTCAGGGTATTCTCGAACAATTGGAATTTCATCTAAAATGACTTCCTTCTTCTTGGTACAAACCACACTAGCAAGATAACCCTAACAACCTTTTCTTAGTAGTCTACAGGCTCGCATAGCTGAAATAACACATGGAGGTACACTAACACTCGATCCCTCGAAACAAAACTCGGACTCCCCAGGAATTCTGAATGAAACTCGCTTCTGAAAACAATCTAGAGATGCATGATAAGTAGAAAGCCAATCCATACAAAGAATAACATCAAAATCATGAATATCAAGTAACACAAGATTCGCAAGCAAAGTTCGATCTCCCACTATGACCTCACATCCCTTAAAGATGTGATTAGTGATCATACAATCACCGGATGGGGTGGAAACTGATAGCTCAGATTCTAAGAATTCTGGAGTTCTATCCAACTTACTAGCAAAGCTATGAGATATAAATGAATGAGAAGAACCAGAATCAAACAACACATGTGCGAGCTGAGAGGAAATAACGAGTGCACCTGCAACAACAGAGTTAGATGCGAGAGCATCCTGCTTCGTCAAAGCAAATACTCTCCCTTGTGCCTTAGATTTCTGACCATCACCAGGTGTAGGCTTTGCTTTCTGATCATCAGTCTTGGGTCCCTTCTGTTGAATATCATATCTCCATGATATTTTTTTTATGATAACAATTTATACAATGTGCGTTATATACAAATGCACTAATTTTTATATGCAGATTTAAATATGAACAAGTGCAAGTTGAATTCAAGGCATTATGAAGTGAAGAAAATGAAGAACATATGAGATAATGTATTTTATATTTTTTTTACTTAGAATTATTGTACAAGCCTTGATCACTCACACACATAAATATTAGAACACACTAACACAGGCTTAGTGTGTTGGTTAACTATAAAAATCCCCTATATTAACCATTAGAGTTATAATTAATTATTGAGTATCAAAATATTTAATTCACATTTTTTTACTCTTAGTAGTCGACTAATTAGAATAGTAGTCGACTACTCATGTATATGTCTTAAATATATGTCTCTGTCAATTTACAGTATAGTCGACTAATTTGCATAATAGTCGACTACTTAAGCTTATGACAGAAATATAAGTTTCTGATATTTTACAGTATAGTCGACTAATTGACATTATAGTCGACTACTGAAGGCAAAATTCATTTTCAAGTTTCTGTCTAATTACAATATAGTCGACTAATGAACTTTATAGTTGACTACTGAGAAATTTTTTGACTTCACAGATTCTGTTTAAACTCAGTGTAGTCGACTAATCTGTCCTGTAGTCGACTACAGATACAGTTTTTCCAGAATTTAAAGTTTGAATTTATGACTGTTTATAGCCGTTTTTTAAATGTTTTTAAAGTTCAAATAATTGTCTTTTCAAGGGCTATAAATAGGTTATTTGTTCAGAAAAATACAGAGACTTACATACCCATAAGCTTTGATCTTTGTGCATTTTTTCAAGTGAAAAACATTCAGATTTTAAGAAAAAGAAAGGTTTCTGAAATTGCATTTGAACATTATTCAAATACTTATTGTTTAGGTAATTTACAGAAGTTAGAATCATTCTTAAGCCACTACTACACTGCACTACAAATCAAGGCTTATAGGAATCAAAATTGTTGCTTCAAAAGTTCTCTCGGTTTGTGAGAGGTGTTAATCTTTTGGTTTAGAGATTGGTGTGCAAATTGGCAAGGTGTTTGTCAATTGATGTTGCAATTTGCAGGGACATACAAATTGGTCAGGTTTGCTTTTAATTTTGTAAGTTTATTCAAAATCATAGAGGAAACTCTCAAGCGGGATTTGCTTGGGGACTGGATGTACACCGGATTGGTAGAACCAGTATAAAACTTTGTGTTTGTGTTTGTGAATTTCTGAGATTGCTATTTTTCTTTGTAATTTATAATCTACTTTGCATAAAATTTAAAAAACACTACTCACCCTCCTCTAGTGTTCTAGTGTATCTATTTCAGATCCTACATTTGGTATCAGAGCAAGGTGAAAGATGGCATCTACAAATACATCACAATTCAAAGAAGGTCACTCTACAAATCGTCCACCAATGTTCAATGGTTTGAACTACAACTATTGGAAGTGCCGAATAAAGATTTACCTTCAATCAATTGGCTATGAACTT
This sequence comes from Asparagus kiusianus, assembly GCA_022839385.1. Lineage (NCBI taxonomy): Eukaryota > Viridiplantae > Streptophyta > Magnoliopsida > Asparagales > Asparagaceae > Asparagus > Asparagus kiusianus. The sequence goes on along the minus strand of BQKN01065750.1, from coordinate 323,202 downwards.
TGGAACGTTGTGGAAACAAAATACGAGAAGCCTACAACTCCTTTTTCAGAATAGACTACATCTCAAAGGAACAATGCAAATTTGGACTCGAAAGCCATGAATGCACTATTCTGTGCACTTGACAAGAATGAGTTCAATAGGGTGTCAACAGCCACATCTGCATATGATATTTGGCATACACTTGAGGTAATTCATGAAGGTACAAATAAAGTTAAAGAATCTAAAATTTTTTTGTACACATATTCGAATTATTTAAGATGAAGGAAAACGAGACTATTGGAGAAATGTTCACAAGATTCACCGACATCACAAATTCTCTCATTGGTCTTGGAAAAATATACACACAAGTGGAGATGGTAAGAAAAATACTCTGATCACTTACTCCACAATGGGAAAAGAAAGTTACCGCAATCGAAGAAGCCAATGATTTGTCAACTCTTACGGTTAAAAATCTTATTGGAAATCTTATGGCGTATGAAGTTCAAATTGAAGATAGAAAAAATGATGAAGAAACAAAGAACAAGAAAGTACTTGCATTCAATACTACTTCCGATAAAGAAGATTCAGATGACGATGATGAAGAATTGGGCATGTTTGCACGAAAATTTCAAAAATTTATAAAATAAGGTAATTTTAAATATAAGAGTTCAATTTCAAATAACTCTCTTTGTTTTAAGGGTAATAAACCAGGTCATATGAAGAAAGATTGTCCAATGTTGAAGAATAAGTAAAAATCAAGTTATTTTAACAACTTTAACAACATTCAAAATAACAAGAAAAGGAAAGCAATGGCAGCCACTTGGGATGATAGTGATGAGTCACCTTCAGATGAAGAAATTAAAGAAAAGGAAAGTGCTCACATGTGTTTTATGGCACAAGATGAAGTAAGTGACAATGAAGAACTTTTAGATGCTTTCAATGAATTATATAAAACTTTTGTGAGATTAAAGACTTCACATAATTTTCTTAAAGGTAAAAATAAAATATTACTTGAAGAAATTTCTGTTTTTAATTCTTCTACTATTTTAAATTCTCAAGTAATTGAATTAAAAGAAGAAAATTATTCTTTGTTTAAAGAAAATGAACGTTTATCTAATAAGAATGTTTATTTAAAATCAGAATGTAATGATTTAAAAATTCGCATTAATAGTTTAGTTAAAGATATTTCTTCTTTTAAATCAAAATATGAGGATATATGTTTGAATGTTAGCAAATTCAATAAAGATAAAGAAAATCTTAATAATATACTTTCTTTTCAAAAAGAATCACAAAAAACAAAAGGATTAGGTTTTCAATTTAATAAAAATAAATCAAAGAAAATAATTTTTGTAAAACCTTCTTGTGATTTGTATGAATATAGAAATGAAAATTTGTGTAAAAGAAATCAAAATTCTTTTCTATTTGGGTTCCAAAAGAATTAACTTCTATACATAAGAATTTTTATATTTTTAATTTTATTAAAAATATCTATTTATCAACTAGCTATTTAGGTAAATCAAACTCTTCATGGGTTTGGTTTCCTAAAGGCTAATTTAATAGACCCAACATAGTATGAGTACCAAAACTATAAATGTTCATTTTTTCAGGTACCCAAGAAATATAGGTGGATTTTGGATAGTGGTTGCTCCAAACATATGATTAGAAACATACAATTATTGTCATCTTTTCAAAACAAGGATGGTGGTACCGTTACTTTTGAAGATAACAACAAAGGAAAAGTCATCGGTATTGGATCTGTTGGTAATCCAAACAAACCTATTATTGATAATGTTTTATTAGTTGATGGTATTAAACATAACTTACTTAGTATTAGTCAACTTTGTGATAAAGGTTTTAAATTTGTTTTTGAAAAAGAATCTTGCTTAATTTATGATATTGATTTAATTACTATTATTTTTAAATGTCATAGAAAGAATAACATATATGTTTTATCCATAAAAATATTTCAAATGAACATTGTCTTATTGCATCATCTAATGATTCTATTTTATGGCATAAACATTTTGGACATGTTAAGTTTAAACACATTTCTAAGATTTCTAAAAATGATTCAGTAAATGGTTTACCTAAGATGTCTTTTAAAAATAATTTTTGTGATGCATGTCAACAAGGAAAAAATGCACAAATCTTCGTTCAAATCTAAAAATGTAATATCTACAAGTAGACCATTAGAATTAATTCACATAGATCTTTTTAGTCCTTCTAGAATAGCATCTTTAAATGGAAGTAGATATGCATTTGTTCTTGTTGATGATTATTCTAGATTCACATGGCTAATTTTTCTTAAACAAAAAAATGATGCTTTTAATGAGTTTTCTATTTTTGCAAAAGAATTCAAAATCAAAAATCTACTTCTATTATTTCTATACGTAGTGATCATGGAGGTGAATTTGAAAATGAATTATTTACAAATTTTTATGATAAACATGGTATATCACATACTTTTTCTTTTCCTCGTGTTGCTCCACAAAATAGAGTTGTAGAAAGGAAAAATAAAACTTTACAAGAATGTGCTAGAACCATGTTGTGTGATAGTAATTTACCAAAATATTTTTAGGCAGAAGCTGTATCAACATCTTGTTATGTATTAAACAGAGTTTTATTAAGACCTATTTTAAAGAAAACTTCTTATGAATTATTTTATAATAAAATTCCTAAAGTATCTTACTTTAAAGTTTTTGATGGTAAATATTTTATTTTAAACACAAAAGATAACTTAGATAAATTTGATTCTAAATCTGATGAAGAAATTTTTGTTGGATATTCTAATCACAGTAAAGCATATAGAATATATAACAAAAGAACTCTAGTTATTGAAGAATCTTTATATATTTCTTTTGATGAAAACTTTTTAAAACCACCCATTGTTTTAAATAATGATGATGATATAATTGATACTATTCATGATACTCTAATGCTAGATATTATAAAATATGATAATTTACAAAATAATTTACCTAAAGATTTTGTAGAAGTTAAAAATCATCCACATGATTTAGTCATTAGAAATATTTCTGATAAAGTAACTACTAGATCTCATTTTAATTTGATTGTTTATACTGCTTTTATTTCAACTATTAAACCTAAAAATATAAAAGAAGCACTACTTGATGATTCTTGGATAATTGCTATGCAAGATGAACTTAATCAATTTACTAGAAATAATATTTGAGATCTTATACCTAGACCTCAAAATAAATCCATTATTGGAACAAAATAGATTTTTAGAAACAAATTAGATGAATTTGATCAAGTTGTTAGAAACAAAGCTAGATTAGTTGCTCAAGGTTATAATCAAGAAGAATGAATTGATTATAATGAAACTTATACACATAATGTTGCTCGTTTAGAATCAATTAGAATTTTACTTGCATTTGAATGCTTTATGAATTTTAAATTATTTCAAATGGATGTTAAAAGTGCATTTCTAAATGGTTTTATAAAAGAAGAAGTTTTTGTAGAACGACCTCCAGGTTTTGAACATGAAAGTTTTCCAAATCATGTTTTTAAACTTAAGAAAGTTTTATATGGTCTTAAACAAGCATCTCGTGCTTGATATGATAGATTAAAGAAGTTTCTTTTAATTTTAGGTTTTGAAATTAAAAAAGTTGATTCAACATTATTTATTAAGAAAATATATAAAGATATTTTACTAATCCAAATATATGTAGATGATATTATTTTTTGTTCTACTAACAACAATCTTTGTCAAGAGTTTTCTAAGACTATGCAGGATGAATTTGAAATGAGTCATATGGGTGAACTAAATTTCTTCCTTGGACTTCAAGTTAAACAATTGAAAGAAGAAATATTCATCAATCAAAGCAAGTATGCAAAAGATTTACTTAAATGCTTTGGAATGGAAGATACAACAAGCAAACCAACACCAATGAGCACTACTACATCACTTGACAAAGATGAAAATGGTAAGAATGTTGATCAAAAGCTTTATCGATGTATGATTGGATCACTTCTTTACATTACTATAAGTAGACCTGATATTATGTTTAGTGTATGTTTATGTGCTAGATTTTAATCTAATCCTAAAGAATCGCATCTTAAAGCAGTGAAAAGAATTTTTAGGTATCATAAAGATACTACAAATTATGGATTGTTTTATCCAAAACATAGCACATTTGATTTAATTTTATATAGTGATGCTGATTTTGCCGAATGTAAATCCGATAGAAAAAGTACAAGTGTAACATGTCATTTCTTAGGACATTCACTTGTATCTTGGTTTAGTAAGAAGCAAAACTCAGTATCATTATCAACGATTGAAGCTGAATATATTGCTGCAAGTCTTGCATGTACTCAAATTTTATGGATGAAACAAACATTATCTGATTATGGCATAAATTTTCCTATATCATCCATAATGTGTGACAATTCTAATGCAATTAATTTATCTAAAAATCCTATTCAACATTCACGTACAAAACATATTGATATTAGACATCATTTCGTACGTGATCATGTACTTAAAGGTGACATTTCATTAGAATTTATGCCTACTGATAAACAAATAGCAGATATATTAACAAAACCCTTAAAAGAAGAAATTTATGTTAAATTAAGAAGAGAATTAGGTATATGTTCAATTGAAGATTTAAATTAAAATTTAAAACAAACACATATGCATACATACCCTTAATAGTCGACTAATTTGACCTATAGTCGACTACATGCACAAGCATTGCATATAAGGTTTTCTGTAAATTACAGTGTAGTCGACTAATTTCACCTATAGTCGACTACTCTAAGTTAAAATCTGAAAATCAACTTTCTGTCGATTATAGTGTAGTCGACTACTTTTCTTACTAGTCGACTACTAATACTGATTTCACAGTTTTACAATTTTAAAGCTTATTGGATTTTTATTAAAAAAACCCAAAACCCAATACCCGTTTTATTTAAGTAGAGTACATCTCAACCATAGATTTTTAACTATATCAATCCTAGCCACATATCTAAGATAAAATCTAGACCTTTTATTTATTTTACAATTCAATCTGGACCATACAATACAATTCTTTTATAAATTAAAAGATAAAAACCTAAAAACTACCCACTAACCTATCCTAAAACCGATTCTTCTTCTTCCTCTCTTCAGAACCCACTGATTCCAAGTTAGGGCATCATCTTTCTTCTCAATTCTTCTCAAAACTTTCATCAAGTTCATCATTTTCTGAAATCTGTCAGGTTCTGTAGTCGACTACATCAATTAATAGTCGACTAATCTAGGGTTTCAACAATCTGCGGTAAATTTCTCAACTTGATCTTCGCATTTTCAGTTATTTTTCTATTTCATCATGTCTAGAGCTAAGAAAGCTAAGCAAATTCATACTAATGTTGACAACGAAATCATCATATACTTAAAAAGTCCTGATTTACTTGAAGAATTTAACAAAATATCCTTTTTTGAAGTTCTTCCAGGACGATTTGTGAAATTTGATGATTTTAATAAATGGAACTTTGGATCATATTTTGAAAATGTGGGATTGCTTGAATTATTCTCTGGTGAAAATAAAAAACCCACATATCCTTTTCTTGTTCAATTGTTCTATACTAATATAGAACGTGTTGGAACTATTGATGGTACTGAAAAACTTAAAACTCTTGTTAAAGGAATAGAAATTAAATTGACTACAAAGTCAATTGGAAAAAATTTTATTATTCCTTTTCAAGGAGTTTCTCTTAGGTCAATTAGGATGAATGATTCAGATCTTTTATCTAATCATATATTTCTTCCTGGTTATAGTAAACCTTTAAATAACTCAAACAAACTTCGTCCAATTCCTATGTTCATTGCAAGAATCTTACCGTATAACTTGTTTCTAAAAACTGGGAGTTTCCATTTTATTTCCTTAGATTTAGCAAAAGCTCTATATGCTATAATGAGAAATATCCAAGTTAATTGGGCTGAAGTTTACTTTGACAATCTTCTGACAATACCAAGAGGATTTCTTCCTTATGGTGCCTTTTTAACAAAAGTCTTTGACAAATTTCATGTGGATCTTAAATCTGAAAATTCTGTTGTCTGTTCCATTGAATTCTTTGATTCCAATACCCTAACTAGGATGAAGCTAACAAATTTTGAAATTTAAGAACAAAATCCTCAAGATGAACCTCATCCTCATCTAGAAGAAATTCCACAAGATGTTCCACAATCTTCAACTCAAGCAGAAACTTCTTCTAGTCAACCACCACCATCATTTCCTTCAGAACCTTCATGTTTTTTAGATGTGCAATACAATACACTGTCTGCACGTATTCTTGAACTTGAAACTGGTCAGAGAGCTCTATATTCTCAGAATTCCTATATCATTAGTAATCAAGAAGAGCTAATCAAGAAATTTGATGACTTGGATACAAAGCTTAGCGCATACTTTCAAGGACATCAACCTCCTCCAGCACCTTAGAAGTTTATGCATGCATCATATTAGCTTTGGATGTTTTAGTATTTAGTTTCAAAACAATTATGTTCTTTTGATTAGTTATCTATGTAAGTATCAAAAACTATGTAGTTGTGGGTTGTTATTAAGAAATATGTAATATGTTATAGTGCTACAATATCAAGTATGTTGATTGTGTGTTTAAATTACTATGATGTTGTTTGGATAGTTAATATATGTGCTATATATTTTAAACAGATCATGGTGATGAACATTATGGAACTTTTGGTCTTTATGGCAAGTCTTTGCCTACCTATTTGGATGAGTGAAGTTATGGATTATGTTCATAATCTGGATGATTTGTTTGAAGTATTAGCTCATGTTAAAGAAATAATGTCATGTTTAGCATAAATGTTTATTTTTTTGTTTTTTTTTGTTGATAACAAAGGGGGATAAATGGTTATCTATATTACATTTATGTAATGTTATAAACTCTAATTTGCATATATGCAGAGGGAGTAAGTATGTTTATTTCATAATGTTTAAACTTGGTTATAAAATACATACATATGCATAAATTATTTGTTATCATCAAAAGGGGGAGAATGTTGAATATCATATCTCCATGATATTATTTTGATGATAACAATTTATACAATTTGTGTTATATACAAATGCACTAACTTTTATATGCAGATTTAAATATGAACAAGTGCAAGTTGAGTTCAAGGAATTATAAAGTGAAGAAGATAAAGAACATATGAGATAATGTATTTTACATTTTTTTACTTAGAATTATTGTACAAGCCTTGACCACTCATACACACACACACACATAAATATTAGAACACACTAACACAGGCTTAGTGTGTTGGTTAACTATAGAAATCCCCTATGTTAATCATTAGAGTTATAGTTAATTATTGAGTATTAAAACATTTAGTTCATATATTTTTTTACTCTTAGTAGTGGACTAATTAGAATAGTAGTCGACTACTCATGTATATGTCTTAAATATATGTCTCTGTCAATTTACAGTATAGTCGACTAATTTGGATAATAGTCGACTACTTAAGCTTATGACAGAAATATAAGTTTCTGTTATTTTACAGTATAGTCGACTAATTGACATTATAATCGACTACTGAAGGCAAAATTCATTTTTCAAGTTTCTGTCTAATTACAATATAGTCGACTAATGAACTTTATAGTCGACTACTGAGAAATTTTCTAACTTCACAGATTTTGTTTAAACTCAGTGTAGTCGACTAATCTGTCCTGTAGTCGACTACAGATATAGTTTTTCCAGAATTTAAAGTTTGAATTTATGACTGTTTATAGCCGTTTTTAAACGTTTTTAAAGTTCAAATAATTATCTTTTCAAGGGCTATAAATAGGTTATTTGTTCAGAAAAAATACAGAGACTTACATACCCATAAGCTTTGATCTTTGTGCATTTTTTCAAGTGAAAAACATTCAGATTTTGAGAAAAAGAAAGGTTTCTGAAATTGCCTTTGAACATTATTCAAATACTTATTGTTTAGGCAATTTACAGAAGTTAGAATCATTCCTAAGCTACTACTACACTACACTACAAATCAAGGCTTATAAGAATCAAAATTGTTGCTTCAAAAGTTCTCTCGGTTTGTAAGAGGTGTTAATCTCTTGGTTTAGAGATTGGTGTGTAAATTGGCAAAGTATTTGTCAATTGGTGTTGCAATTTGTAGGGACTTGCAAATTGGTCAAGTTTGCTTTTAATTTCATAAGTTTAATCAAAATCATAGTGGAAACTCTCAAGTATGATTTGCTTGGGACTGGATGTACACCGGATTGGTGGAACCAGTATAAAACTTTGTGTTTGTGTTTGTGAATTTCTGAGATTATCATTTTTCTTTACAATTTATAATCTACTTTGCATAAATTTTAAAAGAATACTATTTACCTCCCCCCTCTAGTGTTCTAGTGTATCTATTTCAAAGCCTACACCTTCTTTATTGGACAGTCCTTCGTAATATGTCCATGCCTGCCACACTTATAGCAGCCTCGAAATAAAGGACAATAACGGCCTTTGTGATTATTACCACATCTATAACATTGTCCATCATGCCTCTGAATAAGAGGACCTGGTCTCTGCACAAACTGGCATGATCTCTGTAATGGAGCTCCTAACCCTCGAAATGCTGGCTTCTTAAAAGGCTTAAAAGCTAACTTATCTTTCTGATTATTCTCATCCCTGTTTTGCTTCTTCTGGTCCCAGGTTTTGTTTGGTTCATCTGTAATCTTTTCTCCCTTACTTGCTTTTTCAGCCCTTTTTGCTCGCTCCATTGCCTCCTCAAAAGTCTTTGACATAACTACTATAACCTTTTGATGAATTTATGGCCTCAGTCCATTCTCAAACATCTCTATCTTATCAAATTTTTCTGCAACTAGCTTAGGTGCATATCGAGATAACTCATTAAATTTAGCTTCATATTCTTCCACTGTCATGTCATCCTGCTGCAATTCCGTAAGCTCCCTCTTTTTGCGAGATCGAACATACAAGGAAAAATATTTCTCCCTAAATAATTTAACAAATCTGCTCCAAGGAACATCCTCCCCCTCAAGTGATAAACTAGCTTCCTTAGTTTCCCACCAGATCTCTGTCTCTCCCTCTAGCATAAATGTAGCATAAATAACTTTTTGTTCCTCTGAACATCCTAAGGCTCTAAAGTACTTCTCCATTTTCTTCAACCATTCCTATGCTACCGTTGGATCAGAACCTCCCTGAAAAGATGGTGGAGACATCTTCTTAAATTTTTCAAAGTCACTGCCAATAAGTTTAGTCTTCTTCTGTGTATTTAGTGCTTCGTTCAGCTTCTCAGTTGCCTCTGACTGCTTTTCATGGATCTCCATTTGCCTCTCCATGAAACTACTCTGTATTTCAATAAAACTGGCGAGTTCTTCAACACCCCACTGAGCTCTAGCAATCCCTCTCGTAGTCCTAGCAGTACGGGTAGCCATACCTCCACGAGTTCTGGGTCCTGATCTTCCCCAGATATTCCCATCAGGAGCCTTATTTGTAATATTAGGGGTCTCGATGTTTTGTCAACCTGCATCATCATTTCCACCAAACCTAGTCCAGAGATGCCTACTCGATTGGGGTATATTCGAAGGTAGCGTAACCCCTGCATTAGCATCAAGTCTAGGAGAAGAGCGCCTCGCTGCAACACTAGAACCTCTCTTACCACGAGCCATCTCAATCTAACATTACCAGAAACAAATATATTTAGTACAAAATATTCATCATATTAATTATTATTAAATCAATTCATAACATATTCATCACAAGCATAAATAATCAAATAATATTTTTCATGAAATACATACACTGGTCGTACCTTAAACTACCCAAACTAAGTCTTTTACCTTTAAGAAAACAAAACTAAAGAGATTACATGATCCATGATTTTAAGCTTATATACTCCCATACCCGAAATTTGATCTGATAATGTTCATATGTCCTCGACCACACTTTAAAAATAAATTATCATATTCTATCATCATTATTATTCCCTCTAACTCTAACTAGGACCTACAGCCTAGGCTCTTATACCATTCTATCACGACCCCAATTTCCGAACCTCAAAGGAATATTAGAGCCGGACTAAACCTGTAAAAAGTCCTCCAAAATATACATTCATTAAAAGAGTACTAAAACAAATCTCTTCATTAAACTAAAACCAACAACAAATATTCTCTATAATCTCAAAAGTCAAACTAAGCAAATTAACTTGATAAAAATAAATATTCCTCAACTCCAAATAAATCTCAACCTAAAGAAAGAATCTCATTATTACAAAACTCTCAATTCATCAACTAAACATTAAAAACTTTATTTAACCTTCGCCTAGAAGACAATAACAAACTCAAATTATATTCTTTGTTTCGTTCTAAGAATTTGGCAAATCCCCAATTCCACCTAATCCCGAGTCTCTGAAAAGAATGAAAACAACACAATGAGTTCACAACTCAATAAGTGGATAAATTTATACATTAAACACTGGTTTTGCAAAACTAATATAAATTGACTTGATAAGCGAAATACTAAAATAGTAAAATCTATAATGCAACACCTTTAAAATAAATACATGCAATGGAAATAAGCAAGTCATGTCTCAATGCGGTCAACACTTCGATACTCCGGTTGACTTGGCAAACCCCACTATTATAAAGCCCATGGTAGGGATGATGAGACCCAAACTTGGGCTCTTAGCGCTAAAATAGAAAGCTCATAGAGGCACATTGAGCCCTGTGTTAATAACTTACTTATATCCGACATATACCGGTATATTGACTTGAGATGCATATGCTTTAACAATAAACAAAGTTCGTAAAGCTAATCATATTATACAAAAATACCAAAGGACAACCAATAGTGAAATAAATCAAACACATATGCATCTCAACCTACCACTATATGAAAATACATAACAATTGATAAAGAAAATAAGCATAGGCTTATACGAAAATATCCATGAGCATCACAAAATCAACCAATCAACAAATGATATACCAATAATCATACGAAAGATATAATCCGTCAGGAACAAATCCAAATATACTTGATATAATTATATATATCTTAAAACTTATAATTATTACAGACCGCGAACGTGCACAGAAGGGCAGTAGGATTCGGAGCTGAAGGCGGTCGACCGTGGCGGTCGATCATGACGGTCGACCGCGCGCGCATACCCTGCATGTGATTTTGGTCTCGGGATGAGATTCGGTCGATCGTTGTGGTCGACCGCGCCATGACTGTAAACATTTATGCTCTCGGGAATTGGTTCGGTTGACCATCGCGGTCGACCGCAGGCTGTTTGGGCTAGGCTTTTAGGTTTTCAACCCGGTTTGTTTTGAGTTAGTATATAACTCTAATCCTGATTAGTTAGGATTAAGCAAGGATGTTTTTTAGCAGTCTTTTGGAAAGAATTGCTGCATCTAATTGTGGGAGATTTGTGAGAGATCTAGAGCTTTGTTTTAGGGTTTGATCGGTGAGATTTGTAACTCTATTTGTATTCTCTTGATTTCTAATAGTAAGAACTCCTCCCCTCCTTGTCCCGTGGATGTAGGTAACTTTCCGAACCACGTAAATAGTTTGTTCTTATTGTGATTGTGATTTGCTTAATGGTTATGATTTATCTTGAGTTATTGTTTGTGTCGCCTCGAAGCTTCCATCACACACAACAATTGGTATCAGAGCTACAGGCTAGGCTTGGAGCTTGTTCGAAGGATTCGGTGAAGAATTCCTATCTGAAGAGTTAGATCGACAACATGGAAGAAGCAAGTATATCAGGTTCGTCTCTTATGAAGGCGATACAGAGTCTGAGCATCAATAACACGAAGATTGATGTTCCGAAGTTCAAGATGAAGAAGGGAGTTTCCATCAGGGAGCATGTCAACAATTTCACGAAGCTACTTTCAGATATGGCCAATGTGGACATCGTGGTTGAGGATGAAAACAAGGCGATGTTACTTTTGTGTTCATTGCTCGAGGATGATTATGGTACGTTTGTTCTCACTATGATCAATGGAAGAACTACAGTTAGCTATAAGGAGGTGACCTCGGTTTTGGGGAATTATGAGTTGAGGAACAGTGATGGTGAACCCTCTGAGAATGCATCGGGAGATGCATTAACTGTTCGAGGCCATGATCCAAACCGCCGCCAGTTCAACCGCTTAAAGTCAAAGAATAAGAGCGCCTATAAGAGTGTTGGTAGAAATCAATATCGATATTGTAAAGAAGAAGGACATTGAAAGATTGACTGCCCAAAGTGGAAAGAAAAAGTTGGGAAGAATAAAGGGAAAGCTGCACGGGCTTCAGAAGTGAATGTTGCAAAAGCTATTGGTGAGCATTCAGATTCAGATTCTTCGGGCTACTCGTGCTCTGCACTACCGTCGGTTTGCTATGCTGATTCCACGGAGTGGATAATGGATTCGGGAGCTACATATCACATATGCCCTAGGAGGGATTGGTTCTCTAGCTTTGAGGAGCTGAAAAGATGGGATGTCGTGCTTATGGGTAATGACCATGTATGCCCTATTGGTGGTATTGGTTCAGTCCAGATTAGGATGCATGGCAGAGTGATTAGGAAGTTGAAAAAAGTGAGGTTCGTGCCGTAACTGACGAAGAACATCATTTCTCTTAGGACATTAGAGGCAGCTGGATATAAAGTGATCTTAGAGGTGCTACAGTGAAGGTCATGAAGGGTTCTATGGTGGTGATGCGAGGGGTCAGGGAAAATAACCTATACTACTTGAAGAACAAGACAGTTACAGGGGGTCTGGCAGCTTCTATCACTATAGAAGAGGATACTACCACTTTATGGTACATGAGACTTGGACACACAGGTGATAAGTCCCTACAGTCATTGGCGAAATGGGGGCTATTGAAAGGTGCTAAGACCTGCAAGATGGAGCTATGTGAGCATTGTGTACTTGGAAAGAAGACTAGGGTGAAGTTTGGCACTGCTATTCACAACACCCGAGGTACATTGGATTACATTCACATATATGTTTGGCGTCCTTCCAAGAACACATCTCTTGGTGGGGCCAACTACTTTATCACTTTTATTGATGACTATTCCAGGAAGAATTGGGTATTACCCTATGAAGCATAAACATCAGGTCCTGAATATTTTTATGAAGTGAAAAAAGAAAGTGAAGCTGCAGACATGTAGAAAGGTGAAGACTCTACGTTCAGATAATGGTGGAGAGTACAAGAGTGATCCATTTCTGTAGTTTTGTCGGGATCATGACATTAGAAGACACTTCACAGTTCAAGAGACACCGCAACAGAACGGGATGACTGAGAGATTGAATCGTACCTTACTGGAGAAGGTGTGATATATAATGACGCAGAGTGGATTGCCTAGACCTTTTTGGGCCAAAGCGTTGGTTTATGCGAGCCATCTCATGAATAGGTCGCCGTGCATTACGATAGATTAGAAGACTCCTTTGGAGGGTTGGTTTGGTTTAGTGGCTAGTGACTATGAGTCGCTTCGGATATTTGGGTGTCCAGTTTATTATCATGTTAGTGATGGTAAATTAAATCCGATAGCGAGGAAAGCAGTCTTTATGGGATTTAGATATGGAGTTAAAGGCTTTAATTTATAGGATCCACAGGACAAGAAGATAGTTATTAGCAGAGATGTCATATTCGATAAGGCATACATGATGAGGCCTCGAGTCCCTCAGTAGGTGGAGGAAGACCAAACAGTTGAGATATCACAGTAGGTGAAGGATGATGTGACTCCACCCACTCCAGAGAGCATTGTATCCATCGAGGCTCCTACAGAGGTGACACTGGGAGGAGATAGGATGATAGCCAGGCAGATTGAGGATACAGCGGAAGGTGAAACTCAAGAATAGGGTCATGTTCAGGGGTCCATTACAGCAAATAGACCGATGAGGGTGATTCGTCGGCCAGCTAGGTATAATGATGTCATAGTCCCATATGCATTATCAGTGGAGGACGTTGATGATATGGTTCCATCCACATTCAGGGAGGCAGAGTCTATCCCCGATTCAATCAGGTAGAGGGAAGCTATGGAGGAGGAGATGCAGTCTCTTCAGAAGAACGATACTTGGACACTTGCACATCTACCTAAGGGTAAGAGAGCTATAGGTCGCAAGTGGGTATATACGAAGAAGGAGGGATCTTTTATTGGGGACATGCTGTTCAAAGCCAGATTGGTTGCCAAGGGATATGTACAACTTGAGGGTATTAATTACAACGAGGTATTTTCACCCGTTGTGAAGCATTCGTCAATACAAATTTTATTGGCGTTAGTGACACAGTTGGATTTGGATTTGGTCCAGATGGATGTGAAGACAACCTTTCTACACGGAGATTTAGATGAGGAGATCTACATGACACAACCCTTGGGATTCAAAGCTGTAGGAAAGGAAGATTTGGTTTGCAAGCTAAAAAAGTATCTTTATGGTTTGAAGCAATCGCTGAGACAGTGGTATAAGAGATTCGATAGCTTTATGATTGGCCATGGGTACACGAGGAGCCTATATGACCCATGTGTTTATATGCACAAGCTACAAGATGTGAGCACATATATTTACTTTTATATGTTGACGATATGCTTATTGCTTCCAGGAATTCTTCGGCTATTCGAAAGTTGAAGGAGGAGCTGTCATCCGAATTCGAGATGAAGGATCTTGGAGAGGCAAAGAAGATATTGGGTATGGAGATAAAGAGAGACAGGATGAATGGGAGTTTGAAGCTTACACAGAAAAGCTATTTACAGAAGATATTGAAGAAATTCAGCTTTGATGGCAATGCAAAAGTAGTTAGCACTCCATTGGCTCCCCACTTTAAGATTTCAGCGTTGATATTACCTGTTTTAGTTGAGGACAGAGATTACATGTCGAAGGTCTCATATACCAGTGCAGTAGGTAGCTTGATGTATGCAATGGTATGTACGAGACCAGATTTGTCACAGGCCATGAGCATGGCATCGAGATACATGCACGACCCCAGAAAGGGTCATTGGAAGGCCGTGAAGTGGATTCTACGGTATGTTCGAGGCACCGTGGGTGTTAGTTTGGTATTCCAGAAGGATGAGAAGAATGGACAAGATTGTATTGGTTACGTGGATTCAGATATGCTAGAGATCTTGACAAGCGTCGGTCCACTTCAAATTATGCTTTTACATTGGCAGGTGCACCTGTATGTTGGCGATGTACACTTCAGTCCACAGTGATTCTCTCTACTACAGAGGCGGAGTATATGGCGGTGACTGAACTGTTAAGGAGGTATTATGGTTGCGTGGATTATTGGAGGACTTGGGGATCGCACATGAGACTATTTGGGTATATTATGATAGCATGTCAACTATCTATTTGGCGAAGAACCAGGTTTATCATGCGTGCACGAAGCACATCGATGTCAGATTCTACTTTGTTCGTGATGTTTTGGATGAATGAGACGTCATATTGGAGAAGGTCCACACGAACGACAACCCTGCAGATATGTTGACCAAAGTTATTTCAGGAGTAAAATTTGGTCATTGTTTGAAGCTTTTGAACATTCTTCAGTGTTGAGGCCTTTGGAGGCCATTTGGATGAACTACGTTCGGCTTGATTCCTTGGGCAAGAGGATACGTAGGCAGTCTTTCAGATGCATGCTGTTTGATTTCGATGAGGGATATCGTGTTTTAGCTTTATTTTGGATCCCGGACTTGTTGTGGATTGTGTCCGTTGTCGTGGGGTGTTTCCATAACATCCTAGACGCAACAAGTGGGATATTTGGATGATTTGGTGTCAGCTCAGTTTTAGTAGAAACATTCGCCGAGGTGGAGAATTGAAGAAGTAGCGAGAGAAGTGCAGAAAAATCAGCAGGAATCAGCCAGGCAGACTGGTGGTCGACCACGAGTCAGTGACAGTCGACCGCGAACGTGCATAGAAGGGCAGTAGGAATGGAAGCTGAAGGCGGTCAATCGTGACGGTCGATCGTGCGTACCCTGTAGGTGATTTTGGTCTCGGGTTGAGATTCGGTCGACCGTCGCGGTCGATCGCAGGCTGTTTGGGCTGGGCTTTTGGGTTTTTAACCCGGTTCGTTTTGAGTTAGTATATAACTTTACTCCTGATTTGTTAGGGTTAAGCAAGGACGTTTTGAGTAGTCTTTTGGAAAGAATTGTTGCATCCAATTGTGGGAGATTTGTGAGAGATCTAAGTTTTGTTTTAGGGTTTGATCGGTGAGATTTGTAACTCTATTTGTATTCTCTTGATTTCTAATAGTAAGAACTCCTCTCCTCCTTGCCCCGTGGACATAGGCAACTTGTCGAACCACATAAATAGTTTGTTCTTGTTGTGATTGTGATTTGCTTAGTGGTTGTGATTTATCTCGAGTTATTGTTCGTGTCGTCTCGAAGCTTCCGCCGCGCACAATATTTTTAAATGTACTTCCATCCAACAACAAGAGACATGGATGTACATATAGCATGTTAACTGAACAAAATCTGCGTATGTTATATGCTTTTATTCAATCTACTTCAGATTGCAAAGTATATTTAAAGCCACATTCAACACCTACCATCACAACAATATCCTCCAGCCCCCCCATAAAAAATACCAATGCTGTTGCCCTTCGAATACAGGTTGACATTATAACAACTACTGTAAGTTGCAGGAAACTCCAACCATTTTGCTACACTAAAATCACTTGAAGACTTCAACATAATGAGTGGATCCTGAATGTATGAAGATAACCCAAACCCTTCGCTTGGCCAACGTCCACTCCCCATTTGAGTCGCAGTATGATACGCTCTCTCTTGAGTATCACAAACTCGCCCGAGCCATTCAACAATTGAAGCAGATTCAAGATTAGAGAACAAAACCATTGGCCAGTAGCCAACAACTTCATCCTCAAGCATCAACCACCATTTTTTTTGGACGTCGTCCTGCAAAAAATAAAGATTTGGAAAATTTAGGAAGTCAGAAAAGATAGATTTCACTTAACGCTTCCCAACTTTGTTTGCTCCGCTTGACTCATCTGAACTTTGGGGTGTCTCACTTAGCCCCACGAACTATGAAGTTTTTACAACATACCCTCTTGATATCGTTAATCGTTAATGGTGAAATGACCCAAATGCCCTTTCTGGAATATAACCCCTTAAAATGAAAAGGATACACAGTTAATGGGGGTATTTTCATTCTTTGATGTCACGTGCTTGGCAAGTGACCCATCAAAGTTCACAGTGTTACTTCGGGGGTTAAGTGAGACAGGTTTAGGAGGAAACAAAGTTCAGGAGTGTTATGTATGAAACCCGGTTAAGTGAAATTTACCCTAATAAATGTTTGTTCTTACAGTAGAAAGATATGCATATTTTGCAGTTAATTTCAAACCTTATAAATTGTTGGCTGTATCACGTATTGTTTCCCATTGTATTCTGATGTGGGATAAAGGAAAGCACCAAGGGCAACAGTGCTGCTAACTTGAACGAAGCCAGGGCATCTCAGATTGAAGCATCCCTTGTTACCATCCTTCAGAGCATTTACAAGCATAAGAAGATGGGTATAAAAGATTAATCTCGGTGATAGGCAAGTTAAAATCGTAAGCAATTGAGGTCAAATATGGGGGAAAATATTGTATTTTCGTGAGGAATTAAAGGACATCAAAGAATACGGTTGATAACTTACAATTGAAACATCATGCATTTTTATATTCATGGATAAGAATCGTGGAATTCTTTTGATAGAAAGAATAAATCTACATGTAGGTAATCGAGATGGATGAGAAATCTACACGTACAAAGAAAAATAATATAATTAAACCTGCTAAAGGAAGAAGTCAGAAAAGGGGACACGGAAGTTATTCTGGTTCAGAGAGAGACATGTTAAAAGTTTGTTTGCAACTATCAAATTACATGATGATCCAGTTTAATAGGCGATACATCCTAAAATGTGGATAAAACTGATATTTTCAAGTTTTCAACCTAACCTTCTAAAAGTTAAAAATGGTGGTGTTAGGGTACACGCCAACAAGAACGCCTTAAACGGAGACGCAAAACACACCCAAATGATCTTGGAATCACAGAATAAAACCAACAAACATGAATTCAATCACAGTACTCGTAGATATATATATAACGTGGTTCACTCTTACGGACCAACTCCACGATGCAACGACGACGCCCAATTCCTTTATATTCCTTTCGATGTTATAAAGGAAAAAGATAAAAGAGAACACCCTCTTTTAATCAAGACACTCTCCAAGAATTCTCACAAACTCTCTCTCAAGATCTCTCAATGATATTACTTATATTTGTATCTTTCTCTTTCTCTCTCTGCTATTGAGATGCTTTACAAATCAAACTTAGGGGGTATTTATAAGTTTTCTCATGGGGGTAGGTGAACACTAACATGGGGGGCCCCGGCCCTCCCACACTGTAGCACGGGGGTAGGTAAACACTGCTGGCTCTTTGATGAGAAAGCTATCCACTCTCTCAACAATCTCCCACTTGGAGAGTCTTCTCAACGAACTTTGTTTCTTGGTTGCACCATCCGGATGTCTTGTATCTTTGGCAGTACGACCCTCAACTTTCTCCACGGAGGTCATATGAGGCTGCACAGTCTCACCTTCTCGAGCGGAACTGGCTTGGTGAGCATATCGACTGGATTGTACCTCGTATCAATCTTTACAACATTGAACTCTTTTCTTCTTTGCCATCTCCGTATGGCATGATATTTCACGTCAACATGCTTGGTCTGAACATGGAATGCGTCGTTCTCCGACAAGTGAATGACACTCTGACTGTCGCAGTGAATAAAATATTTTTTAAAGCTTACCCCAAACTTGAGAAGAAAAACTTTCAACCATAGCAACTTCTTTGTTGTTTCTGCTACAGACACATACTCGGTTTCGGTTATCGACATAGTCATAATATCCTGTAACTTGGATCTCCAACTTATCTCTCCACCACCCAAGATGAAGATGTAGCCGTTCGTGCTCCTTCTTGAGCCTGCATCATAAAAGCCCTCTAACTGTAAACCTGCCACGCCATACTCAAGACAACGGTTAGATGAGCATCTCAAGTAGCATAGAAGCCACTTGACCGCACCCCAATAGTGCTTCTCTAGATTTCTCATGAAGCGGCTCACAACTCTGACTCCTTGTGTAATATCTGGCCTCGTGCACACTATCGCATACATCAAACTCTTAACGGTAGATGCGTATGGTATATTAGCCATGAACTCATGCTCTTCAGCAGTCTCTGGTATTTGGGTCTTTGATAGCTTGAAATGGCTCGCAAACGGCGAGCCCACCAGTTTAGCTTTTTCCATACCAAACGTTTTTAAGAATCTTCTCAATATAGGCCTTCTAAGATAACCTCAGCCTACATGCTGATCTATCTCTGATGATCCTCATCCTAAGAATTTGGTTTGCTGGACCCAGATCCTTCATCTCGAAGCACTCAGAGAGACGCCCCCTGAGTTCCTCAATGCGAGCAAAGTCGGGTACTGCAATCAACATATCATCAACATAAATCAAGAGTATCACATAGGATTCATCATACCTCTTGATGAAGCAGTAATAGTCTGTGTTGCATTTGAGAAAACTGTTCTCCTCCATAAAGTTCTCGAACTTCATGTACCAGTATCGTGGAGCTTGCTTCAAGCCATACAAGCTCCTGCGCATGCGACAATTGAGGCCCTCCTTATCTCGTTCCTTAAAGCCTACTGGTTGATGCATGTAGATCTCTTCCTTCAAATCTCCATGAAGGAATGCAGTCTTCATATCCATCTGCTCTAGATAGAAATCTCGAACTGCCACAATGCTCAACACAATCCGGATTGTGGTCAACTTGACGATAGGAGCAAAAACATCAGAATAGTCTATCCCTGCTTTCTGCTCATAGCCCTTCACTACAAGCCTCACCTTGTAACGTCTCCGTCCATCGGCTTCATCATTGACCCGATAAATCCACCGATTATGAAGAGCATTTCCCCCTCTTGGAAGCTTTATGAGCTCCCAATTCCCATTCTTCATCAAGGATTTTATTTCTTCCTCCATGGTAGACTCTCATTCGCCACGAGCTTTGCCGGTCTGCTGTACCTCCTCATAGCTCTCTGGCTTACCATTGTTAGTCAAGAGAAGATAATTCATGGTGAAAATGTACATCTCTGGTACCCTCGGATTTCTTGGAGCTTTGCGAACAACGATCGCAGCTCTGCTGAATCCTACTGTTATACATCTGGCATGTTCTCTTGGTCTCCATCTTCTATGCTGACTGGTACCTCACCATTGTCCTCACTGTCAGTAATATCTAGGAAAAGAGGGGGAAGTAGCTGACTCCCACTCACCTCTTTGGTCTTGTATACCAGATCCTTATAGAACATGACGTCACGACTGCGCACCACCTTACGTGTATCGTGATCCCAGAAATGGTACCTATACTCATCTTCTCCATAGCCAATGAAAGAGAGATTTTTTGGCTTTGGATCAAGTTTTGATCGGCCTGCAAGATTGGTCATGACATAGGCGTCACAACCAAATACTCGTAAGTGTTCTAGCTTCAGATTCTCCAAGCTTCTTCAAATATCCCATAATTGAGAGTCACGGATGTCCCGCGGTTGATCAAGTATGTAGCAATATTCACAGCATCAGCTCAAAAAACTCTTGGGCAATCCGGAGTGGATCCTCATACTCCTGGCGCGCTCTAAGATAGTGCGATTCATACGCTCTGCCACTCCGTTATGCTGAGGTGTGTCTGTAATGGTCTTCAGTCTCCTAATCTCATGGGATGAGCAGAAGTTTTTGAACTCCTTACTGTAATACTCACCTCCATTATCAGACTTTAGACACTTCAGCTTATTACATATTTTATTCTCCATATAGGCTAGTCACTTCTTGAAGATGATGAAAACATTTGACATATGCTTCAAGAAGAACACCTACAGTTTTCTAGTAGCATCATCAATGAAAGAGACAAAGTAATGAGAGTTACCAATAGATGGGACTTGCGCAGGTCCCTACACGTCAGTGTACACCAACTCTAATTTTTACAGTTTTGGAACTGGCCTGGTCATGTTGAAGCTCACTTTTTTCTGTTTGCCTAGGATGCAGTCCACACAGAAAGTCAGATCGATCTTGCTCGGACTCAGAAATCTCTCTCCCGCGGCCATAATCTGCATCCCCTTCTCGTTCATGTGGCCAAGTCACTGATGCCAAGTCATGCAGTCGGCAGATAATGATGATGCTTGTCCTGCAACAAGAAAAAGGTCGATCTTCCCATTGGCGATGTAGAGAGACCCCCCATGTTTGCCGTGTGCTACCACAAGGGCACCCTTGGACACCTTCTAGCTTTCCTACTCGAAGGATACTCTATAACCGAAGTCAATTAGTTGCTCGACTGATATAAGATTCCGCTTGAGATCCAGTACATATCGAACGTTGTTCAACATCAAGGTGGTCCCGCCCTCCATCTTGAGGGTATAATTTCCCTTCCTGGAGATATGTAAGGTTGATCATCGCCAATATAGACTATCCCCAAGTCCTTCTTCACGAACGATAAAAGCAGCTTTTGTTGTGAGATTGTATGGAAAGATGCGCTAGAGTCGATGACCCATGTATCAATCTTGTCTTCAAGGGATAGGAGAAGCGCATTTGAATTTGTCTCGTACATAAGATTGGCTGCACCATCAGCTTGATCATCCCCTGCTGATGCTACAATAGAAGCTCTGTAGTCCCGTGCAAAGTGACTATTCTTTCCACATCTGAAGCACTTTCCTTCACCGTAACCATTCGGGTTTGGCCCTTTAGACTTTCCTCTGGACTTTGATCGGTCTTGTTATCCCCTACCCTTCTTCTGCACACGCCCTCGTGCCTCGACATGCAGAGCACTCCCACTACTAGAGGCCTCAGCTCCTGAGACTTTACGGTGAGATTCTTCATCCAAAATTACCTCAATCACTGTGTCGAGCTTCATCTTGTCATTGCCATTGGCGTTGCTCACCGCCATCACCATATTATCACATGAATCTGGTAGACAAGAAAGTAGCAGAAGAGCTTAGATCTCATTGTCGAACTTGAGATCCACAGTAGCAATCTGTTGCATCACAACCTGAAATTCGTTCAAGAAGTTCGCTACGTGAGCTCCTTACTACATCTTTAGATTGAATAGCTTTTTCATCAGGTACACCTTATTTGAGACAAACGGCTTCTCATACAGCGCCTCTAAGGCATCTATCAACTCCTTAGTGGTGGTCGTATGCGAGACGTTGTAAGTCACATAATGGTGAATGTTGAGCCTTTATGGTGACAAATGTTTTACGATCGAGCACCGTCCACTTATCGTCGTCCATCTTCTCAAGTTTCCTTGTCTCTCTTTGGAGGTGTAGGAAGAGATCATTCTGGTATAAATAGTCTTATATCTGTATCCCCTAATGTCTAAAATTTTGACCGCCGAACTTCTCAATCTAAAGCATGTTGTCTTCAACTGTAGATCTCATGATGAAAGATTCTGTCTTTTCCGAACCGTATTCTCTGATATCACTTGATAGTGTACACTCCAACAAGAACGTCTCAAACTAACGGAGACACAAAACACACCTAAACGATCTTGGAATCACAGAATAAAACCAGCAAATACGAATTCAATCATAATACTCACAAATATAACGTGGTTCACTCTTATGGAGCTACTCCATGGTGCAACGACGACGTCCAATTCTTTTATATTTTTTTTGAGGTTACAAAGGAAAAAGATAAAATAGAACACCCTTTCTTGATCAAGATACTCTCTAAGAATTCTCACAAACTCTCTCTCAAGATCTCTCAATGATATTACTTATATTTGTATCTTTCTCTTTCTCTCTGCTACTGAGATGCTTTACAAATCAAACTTAGGGGGTGGTATTTATAAGTTTTCTCATGGGGGTAGGTGAACACTATTTGGGGTAGGTGAATACTGTAGCATGGGGGTAGGTGAACACTATAGCATGAGGGTAGGTGAACACTGCTGACTCTTTGATGAGAAGGCTATCCACTCTCTCAACAGATGGTTGTTTAATCTAAGAACAAAAGAGGTCATTTAGTCATAGAAAATTAGAAAACAAATTTGTCTTCCTCAATGCAGTCTTAACATAATTCCTAAGGAACAGAAGCAACTTCAAACAAAGTAAAGAGCAGAAGAGAGTGTTACCCTCCAGTTGGCAATAAACCTCGTTTTGCTGTCCCCAAACAAGATAGGGCTCGCCTGAAAAAGATTAAAATGCTAACGGCAATAAGTTTATGCAAACAAATAGACTTACGGCTATCAAAGAGGATACTCCTACCAGAGGGAAATTTCTAAACAAATCTACATTTTTACTTTATTTGTTAGGTTTTTTTCCCCTTTTTCCTCTTGGAAACCACCTTAAAAATCGGATCATTATATAGAAACCACCTTTCATTTCATTTTCAGCTTATATGTAAACCATATTTAAAGTGAGTTTTAGTTCCCATCAACCACCTCGCGGCCAAATTTGCACTAAAAAACCAAATATAACCTTTTTAAAATGCACATTTAAGGCATGTGGCATCTAATATATTTTAGAACTAAAACTAAGACAAAATATGAGAATAGTAATAAAAGGGCTACTCATCCAGATTCTACAATTTATATCACTTCATGTAGATTTATATTCTTCAGAATACCATATAGGCCTATCATTAATCCAAAGATTCACAATTTTTGAGTAATCCAAACATTTATATTGCGCCCTTGAGGCTTAGCTCAGATTGTAGAGAGTTGGGTGGTTGATTATAGGAAGGCACCTGTGCAATTACTCAAAAAAAGAAGGTACCTAGTTAGTTTTAGTGAACAATCTTTGACCAATGACATATTAAAAGACATGAACACCAGTCCAAGCTAAGCGTCTTTTCTTCAAATATATAACGCACAAGAAAAACTTGTGCACGTGTTTGCATTGAAATAATAATGCATTAAGATATTAACAAAACAAAAAACAAAACACCGAGTAGCATCAAGGTTTAATTCCTATATATAACGCAACTAAGCGGGTATCAAGGTTCTTACTCCCCATCCAGATTCTACGAAACTTTGTTGACTGACAGCAGCAATTGAGCTCAAGCTCCATTCTTTAGTCATAACAAGCAAACTCCAGACGTTGATAATTCCAGTAACCCCATAATAAGGCGCCTCTGCTCTAGCGCGTGCCCCTGCAACCTAAAGACGTAAGAAAGGCACAAAATCAATTCGGTAAGAAAACAACTCACATAAAGGGCTAAGTGCTTCCAAATCCAAGTAAGCAAATATTCAACTCACTTCAATTCTGCAGTTTGTCGGCTCGACGTCGTGAATACTACAGCTCCCAGAGGAGTTCGCTCTGAGAAGACCATCTTTTGTTACTCTTAGAATGGGGATTGTTCCCTTGGGGCAGCTTCCACTCTTTAGCCAACTTTGTTCAGCAATTGCATATGAGGAAGAATTACCTCTTTTCATGTCAGGTATAAAACTTGGCCTCACCTGAGAACCAAATAGAGTAGAAAACTGTGAAAATTCATCATATTTTGCTTAGAAGGGAAAGAAAAATGAATAAGAAGTCAAATAGAGAATTCAGATAACAACCTCAATGGAATGGTTTTTCAGCGAAGGATGGTCGAATTGTTGTGCCTCGAGAAACCAAAACAATCGCCGAAAAAGATAAGGAACCAAACACAATCAACAGCACAAACAATCCAACACCAATTTTACGTGGTTCGGCGAGATGCCTACGTCCACGGGGCAAGGAGGGGGGAGTTTTCACTATTAGAAATCAAGAGGAACAAACTAGGGTTACAAATCTCTCATAAACCCTCAACAATCAACTCTCAATCTCTCCAATTGCTCCTAGGATAGAAGCCCAAATAAAACTCTCTCAATCTGCTCAAATTCGTCCTTACTCTTAACCCTAAAAAACACCCAAAAGGTATTTATAGGAATCCAAAACGAACCGGGTCAGAAAACTGAACCAACTAATATCCGCATCGTCGGTCGACCGGTACGGTCGACCGCGAACAATTCCGGTCGACCGGCCCGGTCGACCGACCACCTTCCAGTCAGATGCCGAGATGTCCAGAAACTCATCGGTCGACCGCGCCGGTCGACCGCCACAAAGCAGAACTCCTTCGGTCGACCGGGTCGGTCGACCGCCCCTGATCCAGGCGTCCAATGCCTCCCGTGCACGAATTCGGTCGACCGAACCGGTCGACCGACGCCAGTTTTGCCTGATCCTGAATTTATTCTGCTAATCCTTCAATCTCCACCTCGGCGAATGATTCCCAAATCTGAGCCGACACCAAACAAACCAATGTCTCAACTGCTGTATCCAATATGCCATGGCAACGGACTCATGACAACGAACTCCAATCACAACACGTCAAGACCCAAACGGGAGTGCGAACACTCAACCCCAAAACAACTGTGTCTACTCACCAAATCGAACTGAGCCAACACCAACCAAACGGGAGTGCGAACACTCACCCAAACCAATAGTGTCTACTCACCAAATCGGCTGCATCAAAACTGACTGCCTACGTATCCTCTCTGAGGAATCAAGCCTTCACGTAGTTCACCCAATGGCCTCCAAAGGCCCTCAATCCAACCTGCGGCTGATAGCATCAACAACGGCCCCAAACTGAAGTGAACCAAACACCTCCACCTGAGGTGAAACAATGGCCGTATCCAAAACATATCCACCAGCTGCATCCAAATCCACCAACTCGTCATCCGCATCCAAATCCAAATGACTCACACGCTGTGTCACCTCAGCTGGAATCTCCAATAATGCAGAATGACCTGGAGTATGTGAGGAAATCCCCACCCAATGTGAAGTAGCATCAACCTCCACCCGCTGCGATATCCCTCTGATCTGATCAATACTCTCCACCTGCCGAGAGTCCAAAGTGACAAACCTGTTCAGACCAAACTCAGAAGCTCCCAACTGATAGCCAAATGAACTCCTGAATCCCAAATGCGCAATCGGATCCAAACTCACATCCACGATGTGACCAAGTGCTGGGTAGCCAAATATCCGACGCCAACCAAAATCTGAAACAGCTCCACCAGATCTAACAATACTATACGCAGCAGTCGGCAACCTCATAAGATGACCCAATCCTGTCAAAGCCTGAATATCAGATCCACTGTTCGACAACCAACTCCGATCCTCCTCCAGAAAGGAACGGCCCACTAAATTCGCCATCTTATCACGTCGCCCCACTGTCTCCTCTCCTCTGAAGTGTCTCCAACTGCCATGAGCTCGGCACCAATGCAAGAAAGGACACCTACTAGAATAAGTACGACTGGTAACCTTTCTGCCCCTACACCTCCTCCAACTATTGCGGACTACTAGGGCTTTATTCCAACGGGACTTGGTTGCAACCCAAATATGCCTAGTACAATCCCCAATATAAGAAACAAGATAACGATTACCTCCCGATGATGTCTCCTCGGAAAGCCCCCCAATGCCTGACTGAACACCTCCAATAAGACTCCTCGATCGGTGGATAGAAGTGCTGAACTCCACCTGAGTCTCCTCGCTCATCCCAATGTGCTCGCAGGACTTCAATCTGCAGGTCATAGCACTCCTCAACAATCTGTGCACGGTGTAACCAACAATATACCCCAGCACCAAACAACGCCACAGTCTAGCCATAGAAGTCATCAGCTCTCTATCAAACACCGTGCTCCCAAGCAAATAGTATAAGTTACTCCTCCTGACGCCCTTCATAACAATCATGGACCCTGATGTGACCTTCAAGCGAGAATCCGCCAAAGTCACCCTATAGCCTGATGCCTCCAATACCCCAAGTGAAATGATGTTCTTCCTCAGTTGAGGAACGAACCTCACATCAGCCAACTCCCGAACCATCCCGTCACTCGTTCTAATCCGAACGGTACCAATACCACCAATAGGGCACCTGTGATCATTACCCATAAAAACAGCATCCCCTCTTTCCAACTCCTGAAAGCTGGAGAACCAATCCCTCCTAGGGCATATGTGATAAGTAGCACCTGAATCCAACATCCACTCGGTGGAGTCGGCAACATCGACTGACGGAAGAGCTGGGCACGAATAGCCTGAAGAATCCGAATCTGAAACATCGCCACTAGCCTTGGCAACGTTCACCTCTGAAGCTTGGATAGCTTTCCCTTTATTCTTCACAGCTTGCAATTTTGGGCATTCGGCTTTCCAATGTCCATCCTCTCTACAAAAGGCACACTGATTCCTACCAACTGCAGGATGCCCCCCTCTAGACTGCGACCTTCTTCCACGGTTTGGACTTTTAGCTCTTGCAACCAATGCCCCCGCAACCGGCTCAATGGAAGTCTCCTTATCCTTCTTTCGAAGCTGATAGTTCACAAGGGCTGCGGTGACCTCACTATATGAAAGAGATGCCTTTCCATTAATAAGAGTGAGGACGAAGGTCTCATATTCCTCATCTGGCAAGGAACTCAACAACAGCAACGCTTTGTCCTCATCTTCAATCTTGACATCTACATTCGCCAAATCTGCAAGTAGCTTCGTGTAGTGGATCATGTGATCACCAATGGATGTCCCCTTCTTCAATTGGAAGCGATAAAGCCTCCTCTTCAAATGCAAACGATTTTCGACGCTCTTCGTCAAATATTTGCCCTCTAGGACCTCCCAAATCTTCTTTGCCGAAGTTTCATTCATCACATCATATTTAAGGTCTTGGGTAAGGCAAGACCTAATCACACCACACGCCGTTCTATTCATTTTATTCCAAACCTTTTCTTCAACGTCGGCCGGTTTCCCGTCCAACTCCAATGTGTCTTCCAAATTTTGCGCATTTAGCGCATCCATGACTTCGCATCGCCAAAGTCCAAAATTATTTGTGCCGTTGAACTTTTCCACATCTATCTTCATAGAATGTATATTCAAACTTTGGACGGCCTTCACACCAGAAGAACCCTCCCCACTTTTATCTTTTTCAGCCATATATCTCAAAGCACCACCAAACCAATGCGGAAACAAACGAGAAATAGATCCAAACTAAAAAAAAGATGAGATTTTTACCAAAAAGATCCCACCTTTATCACCAACTGAAGCCCTAGACGAACTTCCAAAACGATCTACTCCTCCAAAATAGCCCAAGCGTAGCCCGAGCTCTGATACCAATTGTTGTGCCTCGAGAAACCAAAACAATCGCCGAAAAAGATAAGGAACCAAACACAATCAACAGCACAAACAATCCAACACCAATTTTACGTGGTTCGGCGAGATGCCTACGTCCACGGGGCAAGGAGGGGGGAGTTTTCACTATTAGAAATCAAGAGGAACAAACTAGGGTTACAAATCTCTCATAAACCCTCAACAATCAACTCTCAATCTCTCCAATTGCTCCTAGGATAGAAGCCCAAATAAAACTCTCTCAATCTGCTCAAATTCGTCCTTGCTCTTAACCCTAAAAAACACCCAAAAGGTATTTATAGGAATCCAAAACGAACCGGGTCAGAAAACTAAACCAACTAATATCCGCATCGTCGGTCGACCGGTACGGTCGACCGCGAACAATTCCGGTCGACCGGCCCGGTCGACCGACCACCTTCCAGTCAGATGCCGAGATGTCCAGAAACTCATCGGTCGACCGCGCCGGTCGACCGCCACAAAGCAGAACTCCTTCGGTCGACCGGGTCGGTCGACCGCCCCTGATCCAGGCGTCCAATGCCTCCCGTGCACGAATTCGGTCGACCGAACCGGTCGACCGACGCCAGTTTTGCCTGATCCTGAATTTATTCTGCTAATCCTTCACGAATGCAGGTTGCTTGTAGATATCTACGCAGTCAATTATCTCGCCGTCAGCACTCTGCAAAATCTCATAAAATGGAAATTATCTGTTGTGCGCAGCGGAAATTTCGGCAGAGTTTCTGGTGCACAATAAGAGAGAAAAATCGATAAGAATTCTTGTTTCTCAAAGGGAACAAGAATCTGAAGCCTAATATCTCATCAAAGTGAGATATTAGCTCTTCCTCTCGTCAGCTCTAGGACTGCACGTCGAGGGATCCTAAAAACTATTACAATGGCCACAAACTCAAACAACCAATTTTACGTGGTTCGGCAAACTGCCTACGTCCACGGGGCAAGGAGGGGGAGATCTATTAATAGAGAGAAAAATACAATAGGTTTACAATCTCACAAAATAAACCCTCAAACTAATTCTCTAATCTCTCACAAAACAGCCACCAAAAAAATTTCACAAACCCAGCCCTCTGCCTGCACCTACAGGCCGCCAAAGTAAAGAGAAAAATTAACTGCAGCAAAAACACCCTTCTTCGCACACAACCGAACGAAGAGGGAGAGCCGCAATTCCCTAAAGCTGCCAATTTGCCTCCTCCTGCACAAAAGAAATCTTCACGAAACCCTAGGCACATTTATAGGTCTCTAAAAAACGAAATCGGGTGGGCTTTGTCCGCTGGACACGAGATCACTTCACACCCAATGGAATTCTCCCACGAACACTTGTGGCCCCCACAAGAAACCCACTACCGTACGTTTCACAATTCTCCACCTCGGTGAAGTTTTTCCAAAACTGAGCCGACACCAACCAAACCAAATGTCTCACTTGTTGTGTCCAGTACACCGTGAAACAATTCACGACAACGGACTCAATCCATAACAAGTCGAGAACCCAAATGAGAATGCAAACACTCTCCAAATGTTAGTATCAACTCACCAAATCGGTCTCACCCCCATCAAAATCCAACCCGGCTGCATCATAAAGACTGTCTACGTATCCTCTTGCCCAAGGAATCAAGCCTAACGTAGTTCACCAAATGGCCTCCAAAGGCCTCAATCCACTAGAAGAGTTCGCAACCCTTCTCCAACATCACGATCAAGTCTACGGCTGATAGCACCTCCAATGGCCTCAAACACCTCCACCTGAGGTGACCCAATAACCATATCCAAACTACGTCTACCAGCTACATTCGAATCAAAACCCAACTCATCATCTGCATCCAAAACCAAATGATCTCCAAGCCGTGTCACGTCAGCTGGAATCCCAAACAATGCAGTATGATCTGGAGTATGTGGGAAAATCCCCACCCAATGTGGAGTAGCATCAGTCTCCACCCGCTGTGATACCTCTAAGGTCTGTCCAAAACTCTCCACCTGCTGAGAGTCAATTGGCTTCCTCATCGAAGCCTCAACCAAAGTGACACTACCAGACCTATCTTCCAATGGAGTTTTACCTCTAATCACAGCAGTTGACAACTCTTCAATAGGATGACTCAAATATGTCGAAGCCTCTGTCCAAAACCTCTTCTGCAAACCATTGCTCGA
Source organism: Asparagus kiusianus (assembly GCA_022839385.1). NCBI lineage: Eukaryota > Viridiplantae > Streptophyta > Magnoliopsida > Asparagales > Asparagaceae > Asparagus > Asparagus kiusianus. The sequence continues at coordinate 292,963 of BQKN01065750.1, read as the reverse complement.
CCATAAACATCGATCCTCCTCCAGCAAGGCACGGTTCTCCAAATTTATCACCCTATCTAGTTGCCTCAAGATTTCCTTTCCAACGAAGTGTCTCGAAATGCCGTGAGCTCGGCTCCAATACAGAAATAGGTCCATCTTATACCTCCCATCAGAATAGAGTACCTTCACCTTTCTGTCTATCACACACTTCTTCAATCTGTTGGATACTACTAGGACTTTCTCCAAAGGGGATTTGGTTGCAACCCAAACACGCCTAGAACATCCACCAACAAAGGAAACCAAACTTTTATTACCTCCCAATGATGCTCCCTTGGAAGGCCCCCAAACATCCACGTGAACTCCTCTAGAACGACCCTTAGCGCGGTGAATAGAGGTGTCACACTTCACCTCGGTCTTCTTGCTCACATCAACATGTTCACTGGACTTCAAACTGTAGGTCTTCGCACCCTCTTTTAATCTATGCGAGAAATCAATTCTGGAATGGCCAAGTCCTAAATGCTGCAGTCTAGTCAAATCAACAGAAGTCGCCAGTTCTCCACCTGCCACTATACCTCCAGTCAAGTAATACAGGTTATTCCTCCTGACGCCCTTCATCACAATACGAGAGTCTCTCGCAATCTCAAGAACCATGTCCTCAACACGAACCTTCAGACCCTCTCCAACCAAAGCTCCAATCGAGATCAAGTTCTTCCTCAAAGAAGGAACATATCTCACATCATTTAACACCCTAACAGTCCCGTCAAACATTTTTATGCGAATTCTTCCTATCCCAAGGATCTGGCATGTACGGTTATCAGCCATGTACACCACACCACTATCCACCAGCTTCTCAAAACTAGAGAACCATTCCCTTCTAGGGCACACATGATAGGTCGCACCACTATCCAACATCCATTCATATTCCTCCGAATAGCTATCTGTAGGACTGATAGAAAGCGAATAAATAGAAGAGTCGGAATTATTACCATCCGATACGATGTTTGCTTCTGATGATGGCTGCTTCCCTTTTCCCTTCTGCTTATTCTTTATCCAGTCGTCGAGCTTTGGGCAGTCTTTCTTCCAATGACCAGTCTCCTTGCACCAAGCACACTGATCTTTTCCTACTCTAGACTGTGACTTCCAATTCTTTCGGTTCGGATTCTTCCCTCTTGCGACCAACGCCTCTGCTACCGACTCAGTCGAATTCTCCTTATCCTTCTTCCGAAGCTGATAATTCACCAATGCAGCAGTGACCTCACTATACGAAAGGGATGTCTTCCCATTAATAAGAGTAAGGACGAAGGTCTCATATTCCTCATCGGGCAAGGAACTCAACAACAGCAACGTCTTGTCCTCATCTTCAATCATGACATCCACATTCGCCAAATCCGTAAGAAGCTTTGTGTAGTGGTTCATGTGATATCTAATGGAGGTTCCCTTCTTCAACTGGAAACGATAAAGTCTCATCTTCAAATGCAAGCGGTTTTCCACACTCTTGGTCAAATACTTGCTTTCGAGAATCTCCCAAATCTTCTTTGCAGAAGTCTCATTCATCACATCATATTTTAGATCTTGAGTCAAACAAGATCTAATCACACCACACGCCGTTCGATTCATTTTCTTCCAAACATTCTCTTCAATCTCATCTGGCTTGCCATCTAACTCCAAGGTATCCTCCAAATTCTGCGCGTTCAGCGCATCCAAAACCTCGCATCTCCATAATCCAAAATTGTTTGTGCCATTAAACTTCTCCACATCTATCTTCATAGAGTGGATATTCAAACTCTGAATGGTCTTCGCGCCAGAAGAACCACCCTCGACACCCGAAGCACCTTCTTTCCCCGACATCTTACGCACCAACGAACAAAGAATAGATCCAAAACTGAAAGATAGAGTCTTTACCAAAAGATCCTACCTTTATCACCAAACGAAGTCCTAGACGAGCCTCCAAATTGATCTACTCCTCCAAATAGCCCAAGCGTAGCCCGAGCTCTGATATCACTTGTTGTGCGCAGCGGAAATTTCGGCAGAGTTTCTGGTGCACAATAAGAGAGAAAAATCGATAAGAATTCTTGTTTCTCAAAGGGAACAAGAACCTGAAGCCTAATATCTCATCAAAGTGAGATATTAGCTCTTCCTCTCGTCAGCTCTAGGACTGCGCGTCGAGGGATCCTAAAAACTATTACAATGGCCACAAACTCAAACAACCAATTTTACGTGGTTCGGCAAACTGCCTACGTCCACGGGGCAAGGAGGGGGAGATCTACTAATAGAGAGAAAAATACAATAGGTTTACAATCTCACAAAATAAACCCTCAAACTAATTCTCTAATCTCTCACAAAACAGCCACCAAAAAAATTTCACAAACCCAGCCCTCTGCTTGCACCTATAGGCCGCCAAAGTAAAGAGAAAAATTAACTGCAGCAAAAACACCCTTCTTCGCACACAACCGAACGAAGAGGGAGAGCCGCAATTCCCTAAAGCTGCCAATTTGCCTCCTCCTGCACAAAAGAAATCTTCACGAAACCCTAGGCACATTTATAGGTCTCTAAAATACGAAATCGGGTGGGCTTTGTCCGCTGGACACGAGATCACTTCACACCCAATGGAATTCTCCCACGAACACTTGTGGCCCCCACAAGAAACCCACTACCGCACGTTTCACATTATCAACATCTATACTACATCCAAGATTTCTAATATCGATCAAGTTTCCTAAAGAAATGCTAGGATTTAGAGAGAACCTGAATGGTCTTGATTGCTGTATTGTTTTGTTTGCTAAGCTCTCGTATTTCCACCTGAGTCGGAAATTCCATTCTTGCCGTTATCAGTCTAGCACCGCTCATGATCAACAGTATCAACACTATAAATCCGAAGCGTCCCTCTTTGCCTCCAAAAGGGTAAAGGTTCTTGACAGAGGTTGATCTTTCCATATTGGTGACAAATTCTTAAAACCCGAACCTGCTAGAACGGAGACAGCAAATTAGACGAATCGGAGGTACAACTAAAATTTTCACTCTTTTGGAGGACTAAGTTGAGGGGAAAATCGACCTAAAAGATCTATATATGTAGATGATGAAAATGCTAAGTAAGCAGGAGATTATGATGCTACTTCTCAGGTTAATAATCCAAGCAGTTGAGAACCTGTTGCGAGGAAAAGGAGAGAGATTTGGCAATTTTATAAAGTAAAGATTAAGGGAGTTAATGCAGAGATTTGATATTTTATCCAAAGTGCATAAAATAATGTGGCCAGTAGAACTACGAAATGGGCTATAAAATGGATATGGTCGAGAGAAATATAGTACTACATCAGCTGAGAATTAATGCTCATTAACACAGGCTAATGTCAAGCAACTGTAATCCTCTATCAGGATATATAGAACTAGGCTACTCCATCTTCTTTCCAAGATTAGCTTAAATGCATAGAATTTCTCAGAATCAGTAGAAGTTTTAGATTTTTAGCATTTAATTTTGATTATTTCATGTTTCACATTTAACAGTTAAAATCAAGGGAGTCTAAGATATTTACAATAAATATCAAGTGCAATGAGCGAAATTCTAGAGCTGTTACGACGATTATGTATTTTGGCCAAAAGTACGTAGCAACAAAAAAATAGTCATAATTCATCGACAAAATATGTTACTTGGATCAAGCTTACTTCATAACTCCAAGAAGGAAGTCTGAAAAGTTTACTTCATAACTCCAAGAGGAAGTCTGAAAAGTTTTAGCATATAACATTTCTTATTACATGTTGCATAACCACACAACCAAACCCAGCATATAAGTAGCTTTTAAATTTTCATTAACTAAAGGTAAGATCTGAACTTTATTCCCTTGAACAGATTTGGCTGATGGACTTCATGCAAAATATGGACCCAGACATTTATTCAGACCCTACTGATAAATACAGAATCAAAATTGATTTGGGTTTAACAAGAACAAGGACAACCAAATTTTTTGTGGGTTTAGGATACTCATACTGAACCTTGGTGCATGAGGTAGTTTAATTAATTATCGTGGAGAGCAGGTGGTGTAGTTAATGCATGGAGCAGTGAACTAGACAAATAAGCTGCTGACCAAATTCTTGACTTAAAATTAAGGATATTGGGCTACAGAAAAGAAGAAATACAAGCAAATGTGGAAATGTATGACAAGATATGTATGATGTTTGTATCTTCAACATATCGAATGAAGGCCCGCCACAAAGATATTAAAATTTTACTAAACAAACATATTAACATCAGCATTTTATAATACTATACTCCAAGGCATCAAAACCATAGTTTGGCTAACAACTGGAGTATTAGATCATAGATCAAAATGACAATGATGAAGAGCATACCCACAGCCTAATTGAACAGTTGAGACCATACAATTAATAGGTCAGTCCTGCTTCAAATTTGCAGAGCCCACATGACAGATGGTAAAGTGATGCAATACCAGGTTACAGTAGGTTGCTAGTGTTGAGTTGAGAGGAGTGGTGGATGTCAAGAAATATTTTGTTATTATTTATTTAGTGGTACAAACACACTTTATTATTAAATACAAATACTCTCTCTCTGCTACTGGGATGGATCTAACACAAATACTTGGGGGTTATTTATAACATTGGTTTAGGGGTAGGTAAACACTATTAAGGGGTTGTTGATTACCGTTGCAAGTTGGGGGGGGGGGGGGGGTGCTGACTTCGACACTCCCCCTTAGCAACAACTTCTCTATCAAGGAGTCCAATTTGACTTCAAAATTCTATAAACTTTGAAGTACTTAGTGCTTTGGTGAATATGTCAGTTATTTGTTCGTTTGTCCTGATTGGCTTCATTACGATCTCCTCCTAAAGAACTTTCTCTCGAAGAAAGTGATGATGTACTTCGATGTGTTTCATCCTAGCATGAAAAACTAGATTATCTGTCAATCGTATTGTAGACTGATTATCGCAATGTAAAACTACTGAATAGTCTGTGGACTGATGTAGATCTCTCATTAACTAAAAAAGCTATGTGCTTTCCTGAGCTGCCATCGTTGTTGATCTGTTACTAAAAAAGTTATGTGCTTTCCTGAGCTATCATCGCTGTTGATATGTACTCTGTCTTTGTAGTTGACAGTAAACTGTCTTTTGCTGCACCAAGATATAGCCGCTGAATCGAGACTAAACACGTATCCAGTAGTAGATCTTCGAGTGTCATGATCTTTAGCATAGTCAGCATCACAATAGCCGTAGATCTCACATTCTTCTCCTTTCTTATACATGAGACCATAGTTAATTGCACCCTTTATGTACCTTAGGATCCTTCATATTGCTTCTAAGTGAGGCTTCTTTGGCTTCTGCATGTATCGGCTCATCATACCAACCGCAAATAAAATATCTGATCTTGTCATCGTTAGATGAATCAAGCTTCTAACTAGTTGTCGATACATAGTTGGATCTTCCAAATCTTTTCCTCATGTGCACACATTCTCATATTTGTCTCCATCGGTGTTGAGATTGACTTACAATTGTACATCCCGTACTTGAGCAGCATGTCATTCACATATTGTTCTTAGCAAATGAGTAGTACATCCTTCCTTTAGTTGACCTCCAATCCGAGAAAATGCTTGAGCTTCCCAAGCTCCTTCATCTGAAACCTGATCGGGAGATTTTTCCTTATTCTTTGGATTTTCGCTTCATCGTCTCCAGTTAGGACTAAGTTATCCACATATACCAATACGATTGCTAGCCTATTGCCAGTCTGTTTGACAAATAAACTAGAATCTGCAGGAGCAAGAAAGTATCCACTTTGAATTAAAACTCATCAATCTTATCATACCAAGCTCTCGGAGCTTGTTTCAGTCCGTAGAGAGCTTTCTTTAGTTTGTAAACATATCTTTCCTTTTCCTTGCTCTTAAATCTGATGAGTTTCTCCATGTAAATCTCTCGATCCACCTCACCCGGTAGAAATGCGTTCTTCACGTCCATCTACCAAAGCTTCCAACTCTTGCTGGCTGGTAGAGCTAGAAGAACTCGAACTGTTATTATTTTGGCAACTGGATTGAATGTCTCGTCGTAATCCAGTCCATGATATTGAGAGAATCCTCGAGTGACCAAGCATGCTTTGTATCTCTCAATCGACCCATCCACTCGAGTCTTGACTTTGTAAACCCATTTATAGGAGATTGATTTGACATCTTTAGGCTTCAGCACCAACTCTCAAGTTTGGTTCTGCTATAGAGTTTGAATTTCTTTCTCCATTACTCGTCTCTATTCAGCAATTTTGTATGCTTCCTCAAAGCTAGATGGCTCCTTCACATCTTTCATAATGGAAGCATTAACATACTTAGGATTCGGCTTTCTAGGTTTCGTTGATCTTCGAAGTTGTTCAATCGGTTCTTCTTCGATGTCCTTTATCTGGCCCGGGCGCTCTTCTTCTGGTGTTGTCTGATAAACACCAGTTTTCCATGAATTATTCTCCTTTGAAGATGTTAAAGAGCTTGATTTTGTCTTCTCTGATAGACGTAAGTCTTCTTCTTGACTTTGCTCTCCCAATTTCTCTTGTAGTTGATCCTCAAGATCTTTAGAATCTAGTAGTTCAACTTTTTGTAAAGCCCACCAAGATGAGTCTTCATCAAATATAACATTTCCTGATGTATAACATTGTCCAGTTGTTGGATCACAGCACCTCCATCCTTTTCTTTCACCTTCATACCCCACAATAATACACCTTACAGCCTTTATGTCAAACTTGTTGTGAATATGATCAGGCAAAAAAAACATAACATACGCAACCAAAAACTCTGAAATGGCTTACAGTTGGGTTGATATTTCACAACTTCTGAAATGGTGATATGAACTCCATTTTTGATTGTGGTAGCCGATTGATCACATGCATCGTAGTCTTCATACACTCAGCCCAAAAACGTCCTAATACATTTTTGGCATGAAGCATGCTTCTACAAATTTTGGTGAGATGACGATTCTTTCTTTCGGCTACGTCATTTGTTGTGGGGTATTTGGGCACGTTACCTGTTGCTGAATCTTGTGCTGCTTTCGATAGTCGTAAAACTCCTTTGATGTGTACTCTCCCCCGTTGTCTATGTGTAGGCAACGAATCTTCTTGCTGAGTTCTCCTTCGACTTCTTCTCAAAATTGCTTGAATTTGGAGAGTGCTTCTAACTTTTCCTTTAGGAAATAAACCGAGACATATCTCGAGTAATCATCAATGAAGGTGATCATGTATCGCATGACATTTCTCAATTCTTGTGTCACTCGGTCAAATACATCTAAGTGCATGAGCTCCAAAGATTCCTTTGCTCTGAATTGTGAATCATGGTATAGTAATTGATGCGTCTCACCATACCGACAACCTCCACATATGGTCCCTCCTTGAATCTCCAAGTGTGGAAGCCCCTTCAACATTGACTTTTCCGTCATAATCTTGAGCTTGTGATTGCTCATATGGCTAAGCCGAGCATGCCACAGATCAGTCGTCTCATTCTTTTTTGTCTTTATCTATATATGTCGATTCTGCCGACATCACATAGACAGATTCTACCTTTCGTCCCTTCATGACAGGTTCTCCTGGTGGCTTTAAATTTCGATAGACTTTTACACTTGTGGCCTAAATATTACATAGTTTCCAGAAGCTGTTAATTAGGAAACATATAGAAGGTTCTTTTTCATACCCGGTACATGGTATACATCTTGTAGTTGTATCCGATTCGAGTTGTAACACGATGTAAATACAGTCTTTCAGATGTGTGTGATAGGTAATCTTGAATTATTCGCTATCACAACTTCTTAGCCACCTTTATACTCCTTCATGTTGACAAGCTTCCCCTTATCTCCCGTCATATGGTTGGAACAGCCAAAATCGACTATCCAATTTTTATTATAACTGATTTCTTCTCGATCTGAAACCCCTGCAAATGCGGCCTCAGTTTCTTCCACAAACAAGGTTAGTGTCATACCAACAACCTCGTCTTCGTCGACTGTTACATCTTTAAAATTGGCTATGGGTGCTTGGGTATCCCATTCTTCTTCATCATCTTGACATCTGCGTGATGTTGCAGCATTGCCCTCTGTAGGTCTTCTCTTATGGTGGCGGTCTCTGACAAAGTATCCTTTCTTCCCACAGTTGTAGCAAGTACTGTCAGGTCTCCTTGCTCGATGATCACATTGCTCCTTACGTTGTTGTGTTCTATCGGTGTATGGTCGTCCGGACTAACTCCTTGAACTAGCCTTTCCATACTCCTCTTTCCTCGCGCCTCTTTGTTTTCCTCTCTCATTGCTAGTGAATAGTGCTTCATCTTTGTTTTTTATTAAAACGACGGCCATTTGCTTGGCTAGGGTTTCCTGTGTAGGGACCAAACTCTCAAACTCTAATAATGTTGGTTGAGTCGGCCACCCATGTGTAGCAGCAACGAGTCCGTGATATTCCAATCTCAAATCCTAGATGATTATTCTCCTCATCCTTGCATCAGATACTTTAGAATCCGGATCTAGTTGAGAAATATCTTATCAGAGTGATTTTACTTGCTTGAAGTACTAACTGATTGTCAGATCCTTCTGTTGCAAGGTCATCAATTGATTCTCCAAGAGTTGAAGACGAGCATCGTTCTTTTTCGAGAAGAGTACCGCGAGCATATCTCATGCCTCCTTCGGAGTTCTAGCATCTTGCATATAGTCTATAAGATCTTCTTCTACTGTCGTCTTCAACACATACATAGCCTTGCCGGCTTTGATGTTCCACTTTCTTAGTGCTTTCCTAGCTTCCCGAGGTGCTGTAGTTTCAACACCCCCGATGACCTCCTAGAGGTCTTGTCCTTGTAAATGGCAATTCATACATGTCTCCCAGTAGTTATAGTTATTACCGTTGAGTTTCTTGAGTGTAGTAATCGTATTTGCTAGATTCGCCATCGTGATGTGGTATTGCTTCAATATCTTCACGCAAGTCTGGTCCCTAATCAACCAACTTCACAGTCCCGGACTGAGCAAGAACTTCGGCCTTCAAGAATGCCGATAGGATCACTGTAGGAGAGAGTAGGTCCCTAATCGCCTTGTTTCTACCACGAGCTTCAACTTTTACTATTTTACGTAAACAGTAACCGTACTTATAAACAGTAATCTTACTTGTGAATAGTAATCATACGTATGAATACTACCATACTCGTAAATAGTGCTCAGTACCTAAGGGTAAATGATAATATAACTTATTTTCTGAAGTGGAGGATCCACCTTTGGTGGCAGCCACAAAACATACGATAAGCATATACACGCACCCTAAGCCAAGCTCTAATACCACTTGTTGAGTTGAGTGGAGTGGTAGACGCCAAGAAATATTTTGTTATTATTTCTATAGTGATACAAACACACTATATTCTCAAATACAAATACTCTCTCTCTCTCTGCTACTGGGATGGATCTAACACAAACACTTAGGGGTTATTTACAACATTGGTTTAGGGGTAGGTAAACATTATTAAGGGGTTGTTGATTATTGGTGCAAGTTGGGTGGGGGGGGGTGGGGGGGGGGAGCTGCTGACTTCAACAGCTAGTGAATTAGAACATATGCAATTTGATACGCTTTCTCAGAGGCATATTCAATAAAAGAGAGAAAAAACATGAACACAACGACAGCATGATACAGACTAAGACAAGAACAATAACCCAAGAAGTGCAGTTACTGAAAAATGAAATCCACGAAGAATTTCTGTCAAAGTGATTTGCCATTGTGCATTTCTGAGCTGAAATGATGAAATTAGTAGAGACAATTAGAGCAATGAAAATGAATACGCTTATTTCTTCCAATCGAAATTTAAACCAAGAGGCAAATCAGACCTGCAAACCTATATCATGGAGTGTATGGATTGGAGGGTATACACAAGTCAACTTTTGTCAGGAATAGCATAAATGTCACTCTTTAAACTTCTTTCTCCCTATATCAATAAAAATTCACCCGCAATCTACACACCTTTGAAATATCAAACAGAAGGCACATTAAGATGCAGCAGCACAGACTGCGGTAATCGAAATCAGTGCTAATTTTTTTCTTCATTAGTTTCAAGCGAAGACTCCCGATCAATGAGAGCAAAAACAGGATCGACATAATTATACTTATTCAGCAAACACCACTAGTGACTGACTTCTTTGGCACTGCCAATAACACTCCTAGCTATCATCACAGTGCAAACACCTGTGACCGACTTCTTTGACACTGCCAATAACGTTCTTAGCTATCGTCACGGTGCAAACAGTAACATTCACTTCTTACAACCCCCATTACAGCATTTGCCTCCAGGCCCTCCATAGTATATAGCTGGTCCTAGGTCACCTGGAAAACGCGCAGCATCTCCCACGCCATAACAGCCACCAGATGTAGCCGAGTTTTTGTAATGCCTTGGAGGTACAGGATCAAGGTTAGGCGGCATGACAATAAGATTTCGAACATAGCTAGCCCTCCTCCACCCTTCTCTTGGGAAATGACCACTCCCCATCTGAGTCAACGTATGATAATTTTGGTACTCAGTATTGCACACGCTTCCACCCCAGTTAACACGGGGACCAGTTTCCCAATTCTCAAACAAGGATGACGGCCAGTAGCCCACTGGCTCGCCTTCGAATAACATCCACCATTTATCTTGCACCGCATCCTGCCGTAATATCAATTTAAGAATTAGGATTTTAGGATTTTGATATGATTCACTGTCAGATAGAGAAACAATTATACATAATAGGTTGTAAAGGTGAAGGAAAATTGGTCCCCGTCGAACGTTGAGATCTTCGGTAGGACTCCCCCAAGCACGATCCAGTTTGATACTTGGACAAAACCGGGACATCTTAGGTTAAAACAGCCCATGTCAGCAGATGTATCCTGTACCGAATTATAACAACTAGATAGAAAATCATGATATATCAAGTGTCTAATTATCGCATTGCGTTCCATACAAAAAGCATGATAGTCAAATAATAGAACGCTAACCAGCTTTTTTGTTCTTGGACAATAGGAAAGGTGTAACTTGAAAGTATATGAGAAAGAGATGTGTGGCAAAAGAAATCATACCAGCCAATTGACAAATAATCGCGGTTTAACATCTTCAAATAAAATTGGGCCAACCTGAAACAAAAGAGATGTAGATCATAATGTAGTGAAAACAGAGCAATATAATTTGCAGCATTTCTTATTTCATACTATCATAAGATATATAGAGACTTAGAAGATATGATAGCCGGGTGCTTCTATCGTGAAGTTGTACCTGTACCAGACCCGTAACCGACACTTACCCCTACCCAAATTTCATGGTCACTTCTTGGATATATGCATACATTTACCTGGACATGCTCAATTATACGTTATTTATTTTAATTTAAAATAATCGTTTACACTTCTTGAACTTATATCCTACACTTCATGTCCATTTATTGAAACTTGTTAGACATAGGTCTGGTTGATTCGGCCCATATCCAAGTTAAAAACTATGATTTAAAAGGGTGATTTGAATGTCTAGTTAAAAAACGAGCAGTTTCCAATTTATAATAATCAACATAATGAAAGAAACATAAAAAATGATAGGAATTTAAATTCAAATGGCACATAAGTTGAAAAATAAAAATGATCTACTGCAAATT
>BQKN01065750.1:235820-253002 GCA_022839385.1 Asparagus kiusianus | reverse complement strand
ATGCTCCTGAAAAATCTTTGACATGGCTCTTTGATATGTAGCACCTGTATTCTTTAACCCGAAGGGCATGACCGTGTAGCAGAAAATGCCAAGGGGTGTTCGGAACGCGGTGTGTTTTTTATCATCTGGATGCATTTTTATTTGATTGTATCCAGAGAAACCATCCATGAAAGACATCCTTTCGAATCCGCACGTATTATCGATAATGACATCCGTGATGGGAAGGGGGAAATCATCTTTTGGGCAGGCAGCGTTAAGATCTCTAAAATCGATACAAACCCTGATTTTCCCATTCTTCTTAAGAACCGGGACAACATTGGCAAGCCACTCTGGATGTTGCTCTTTCCTAATGAAGCCCGAGTCGACAAGCTTTTTAACTTCGGCTTCGATCGCCTCCATCATTTGCGGACGAAACCGTCTTTGTTGTTATTTGATAGGTTTGACATCCGACTTAATATTGAGACGATGCACTGCTACGTTTGGATCGAGCCCTGGCATATCTTCATAATTCCAGGCGAACACATCGATGTATTCCCTGATAATAGAGATTAACTCTTCTTTCTCTTCGGGTAAGAGGCTGTCGCTAATGAATATCGGCTTCGGATTTTCCTCGCTTCCCATATTCACTTGGACTACTTGATCTTCGGTAGGAGGTTCTCTTTGCTCGAACCTATCACCGTACTGCATGCTTAAGTGATGAACCCAAGGATCTTCCCAAGTCGGCATCTGATCGTCTTCTTCTATTGTTGCTGGATCAACTGTAGCCATGTTTGACATTAACTTTTTAAACATTTCACCAAGACTAGCGTCGGAATCCCAAGCCGAAGAGTCAGAAGAATATCCGTTTATAGCTTTGTTAGCAATTTGATCGATGACTTGCAAGCAACATTCATCATCGGATGAGGAGACATAGCCTAAGCCTCTTTTGTGACGGTAATAATCATCGGGCTTCCCTTTTGGTACATAGGCCATTCGAGGTGGAACTCGCGGACCTCGACCAAAGCAAAGACCCTCTCCGAGCATAAAGTCATATCCATACTTCTCCATTAGATCGCGCGCTTTCGTGTTATACCTGAATAGATGAGGAGCAGGTTTATCATCGTCGTCTTCCTCTTCCAAGAAGTGGTCGGGTATCGGAGATTTTCTTCCTTTGCCGTAGACGACCTCCTTTCCACCCCCTGTCCCTGCGGGGATGACAAGCGTCGTTCCGCACGGATCTTGTACCTACTTTTTCGTCATGCAAAATGATTGGAGTGGCATACATAAGTCAGGGTTATCATAAAGCTCTTTAGTTATATTATCAAGACATATCAAGTACTCTAAATCATCGTTTATTGATAGCTCTTCGGCAAGTTACCAATTACAACTACTTTCCGATGATTCTTCATCGTCAAGATTGATTACAATGGGTACAATGCCATTTAATACAAAACCGCCATCATAATCAAACCCAGCTTCGGTATCAGCTTCATCCCCGCTGTCCGTTCCTTGGGCCGATGGTTCAGTATCGGATTCAGTACCGTACAAAAGGGAATCAGTGAAGTAATTCTCCAACCCCTTAAACGGTTGCTTATCCACGACCACCATCTTAACTTCATTATTCGTGTCCACATACTTGAGGCATTGGTGGAGAGTTGACGGGACTATAAGGTTACTGTGGATCCAAGGTCGACCCAACAGTAAGTTATAGGATGTTTCCGCGTCAATCACATAACAGGTAACCTCCAACTTCAAATCCCCGATCTGGCATTTGATTCGAATCTTTCCCAAGGGTCTGGACCCACTGGTGTTGAATCCGTAAATCGTAGTGCTGGTGGAGGCTAGCTTGCTAGTCGGTATTCTGAGATGATGCATCAATCGGAATGGCATGATACTAATAGCGGAACCCGGATCGACTTGGATCCGGTTGACCATGCTGGAGCCAATGTGCTCGGTGAAATACAAAGGCCGATCATGCTTTGAGTTCTTTGTCTGCATGTCTTCTTTGGTGAAAGAGATGCAGGGAAAATGATGCGCCGCGAGATTGCAGTGTTGAGCTGACGGCTCCGGTTCTTCAGAAGATGGCTTGATTCGAGTCAAGAAAGCTTTAGAGTCGCTCAAGGCTTCCTGCAATGCTTTCCTCGTATCCTTTGAAGGACGTAATAACTCGTATAGGGTTATTCTAGCCGGTATATTAGCCAACTGTGCCATGATGTCAAAATGGGGTGGAGAGCTCGTATTTCCCGGTTTGTCTCTCCCAATCGGATGATTGAATCGAGGCTGCCTCGGGTTTTGGGCTTCTTGACGCAAAGGCTCTTTCCCTTTCTCCTTTTGCTGGACTTTCTCCGTAGCTACAGGTGTTGGGGGAGTTGCTACAATTCCCAGCTCTGCTAATGTCTTGGAAGGAACTGTTTTGGTCCCCCCTTGTTTGGCTAACTGCTCAGAAGCATCCGGATATTTGTAATGATATTCATTCCCGCTCCGGGTGGCAAAGGCTTCCTGCTCATCTTTAGAAAGTGGGAAGGCTGGAATTCTGTCGTCATCTTCTCCTGGAATAGCAGAAGCTCCACAACAAGATTTACCTTTTCCTTTTGACCTCCTATTGGAAGAGGCTCCAGTCCATTGTTCGTCTCCAATCAAGTCTGGATGAACCCAAAGAATCTCACCATTCGGGGCTGAGTGTGGCACAAGTCCTTTCTGGCGCTGTTTGTGAGGATCATCATTCACCGTCTTCACTGCTGCATTTATTACTGGCTCATGTTGGAACCAGTTCAAGGGAACAGACCCGAAGCTAATGGATACTGCATTCGCACCCACTTTCTTCTCCTTGGGTTGCTTCATAGTGATGACCCCAACATCGATTAGGGCTTGGATCTTATCTTTAAGAGCGTAGCATGCCTTGGTAGGATGATGCACCGCTCTGTGAAATGCACAGTATTTTGGATCATTGACTCTTTTAGCATCTTCTTGATCCTGGACCGAAGGCAACTTGATCTTGTTGTTCTCGATAAGGTATTTAAAAATACCGGGAACTTCATCCTCTTTGAATGAATAGACCTTCGGGAACTTCGGCTCCGCGGCTTTTTGCTTCTGGGGCTGTTGTTGCCACCTTGATTGTTGAGGCGCCTTTTGTTGCTGCTGTTGCGGCTGTGTTTGCACCTCGAATGTTTGATTTGCGTCCACAGCATTCGCATGTGCTTTTCCTTTACCCTTAGGGACAAAGTTCTGTTGTGGGGCATTATTTGCTATTTGGCCCCTTTCTGCTTTCTTCCTTTTAAGGAATCGCTCGGCTCGCTCTCCTTGCACTTTCAAGTCCTTCTAGGTCTTGGCGGTGCCATTCCCATGGCTTCGAGGATGTCCAATGACAGATTATTATGACAAGTCTCGAGAATAAAATCTTCGCTGACTGGATCCCTGCAATTCATCGCTTTATTTCGGAATCTCTTCACGAAGTTTTCGACCGTCTCACCATTTTTCTGCTTCTCGTCGAATAGCGTGCCGATCGAAATCTCAGTGTCGTCATCGAAGAAATTCGTCAGAAACATATCTTCTATGTCATCCCAACTGTTGATACTCCCGGGTTTGAGACGGCGATACCAGTCGAAGGCTGCTCCGCGAAGAGTGCCGACGAATGACCGCACCATAAGAGGTTCATTCCCAGAAATGATTCCTAAATGAGACTTAAAATATATTAAGTGTTGGGTAGGGGAACCCTTTCCATCAAACGGCGTAAAGTTGATTAAATTAAACTTTACCGGATACGGAATTGATTCCCACTCCCGTGGGTATGGACATGGTATGCCGGACCTCTTCACTTCTTGAGCATTCATCAACGCGTTGATTTTGCTCTCCAAGTCCTTCATCTTCTTGTCTTCACTCGTATCTGTCTTCGAGTGGCTTCGGGGAGAGGTAACGTGGTCCTCTTTCGCATTATCATCCACGGGACCGCCTCCATTGTCGTTGTTGACAGGATGGATATTTATGTTGACATTATTCTCTTCCCGTTCATTCTCATCTTGATTCTGATTATTGCGACGACTGGGTTCTCCTTGGTGAGTTGTCAGTGCCGCAATTTGCTGGTCATGCATCTCTCTCATCCGTTGCATGGCCATCTCCATCTCGAACTTGAAAGTTTCCTTCTGCTTATTCAGGACATCTTCAAGCATCTTGGTCACTTGTTCGGCGCTGATCATAAGCAATTCATAAGGTTGTCCCACACTAGAAGCCGTGTCATCGGACGCCATAGCCGAGCAAGAATCTGAACCAGTATCTGACACCTCCTCTTCTAAAGGAAGTCCCTTTTGCATCCTTTGGTAATTCTTTCGCGTATTGATCCCTGATCGCGATCGAGTCACACGCTGGGATACTCCGGCAAGCCGGTCTGGGTTGAAGTGTCGTGTTGATTTCCCTCTGCCGGTCATATTAGCAGACACTTCTAGGTATTCGTCCTCTTGTCGAACGAACTTCTTCCCACGAAAACGCCTTGGCTTGGAAATTCTCTCGAACACCGAGACTCTCTTTGGGGTTTTAGAACAGCAGCATTCTGACAACACCGCTTTGATGATGTTGGCACACGGACAGTGAGACTCCGTGTCTTAAGCGTATCTCTTTCGAGACTTATCCATACCCCCAACTCTATAGTACAACTCGTCAGTTTGATAACTGGAGCAACTCATAGAGTGTTGGCATGACTTCCCAGGTATAACACCATCATCATCAGACGAATGTGCTTCCCTCTGGGGATGCGACGCTTTATTAGCGTTTTTAAAAGTCGCGCGTTCAAGTTTACGCTTCTGCGAGCGTGAAAACTTAACGGGCTCTTGCACTTCGACCCGCAATCCAATGCGGTCGGTAACAGGGGCTTTTCCTCTATTATCTTTCTTGGGGGGATTGATACGACCCCCAGTCTGATTTGTCATTTGGGGACCTTTCAATGGTCCCAATCGCTCCTTGACAGGTGCTTTACCTCGGTTCTCCAGTAAAGGATCGAGGCGACCTTTCAAAGGAACCCTGGATCTTGAAGGATCCACGTTCTTGCCTAACTCCGTAGGAGGTGCGGGAGCGGGATCTGGATTTGAAGAAGTTTGGGTGATAAGTCCAACCACTTTTGTCTTAGGTGCCGATTTTGACTTTGGCACCCAAACCCGTTTATGTGTGGACGGCTTTTTGACCGCCTCTTCTTTCTGCATCTCTTCTGCTTTCTGCAGAAGGACTCGGGCATGCGCGAGCAACGCGCGGCGTTTCTTGATTCGCTATTCGAGAGTAGAGCGAGTCTTCTTGACGCGGACCCATTCATTTGTCTCTGCTTTAGAAGAGGAGTTAATTGTTCGCCGTTGTTGCTCTTGGCGCTGTCTGGATTTTAGATCCTTATTGTAGTGGATCCCGTCCATCGATTCTGCGGCTTTGGCCAATTGTCGTGCAAGGCGTTGTCGCCGTCTTTGGCGCGCCCTCTTCGACAAAGTTGGAGCAACTTCAGCAGTCACCTTTGTGGTGGAAGGGAGATCTGGATCTGCAGCCTCGACCTCTTTGGATGCCACCGGGATGTCACGGGGCGCAGGTGCAGCAGCGGCGATGGGATCTTGGATCTTAGAGCCGAAGGTCCCGCGAACGTCTTTGGAAGAGGAGGTCTTCCTGCGCCTGTTTGGAGAGACGGATCTGGAGGAGGAGGAAGAGAGGTACTCTTCAAACTTCTGCTAATCGAACTCATATTCGATCTCTTCATTCACCCGGATCTTGAATGCCGGTTGCGTCACGACAGCCTCGGCAGCGAGGCTGTTGGCTCCTACTGTGGTCGCCAGCTTGTTTTCGTCAAAAGTTGCCTTCATCATTGATTTCATTAATACTTCAAACGTTATAAATGAATTCAAATAACGAAAATAAAAATTACAACTTTTCGAAAATAAACACAAGATCCGTTCGTCGTCTCTTGCTTGCGTGGGTCTTTAGCCTGTGACGGGGATGTCGATATCCGTAGACTACCTGGCAATCAGATCTGATCCAGAAAAATCGGGCAGAGCTTCGTCGATCCGCGAGGAGATCTAGAAACTTGAAGCGCCTATCTCGGATAAAGCGAGATATTTGTTCTTCTTAGGATTACCGACGAGGGGTAATGCTAAGGAACGGATGCGGGTGATGTAGATCTGATGAAGAACTCTCTTGTGTTGAAGTGCTCGATCACTCTTCACTCCAGCAGGGCTTCGCCAATTCTCCAAAAATCCAGATCCCCCCCAAAAGTGAGGCCTAAGGCTTCTATTTATAGGCATGAGGAAAATCTAGGACACCCCTGGGGTGTCTCCAAAAATCTAGGACACCCCAGACACCCCTGGGGTGTCTCCAAAAATCTAGGACACCCCTGGGGTGTCTCCAAAAATCCAGGACACCCCTGGGGTGTCTCCAAAAATCTAGGACACCCCTGGGGTGTCTCCAAAAATCCGAGACACTCCGCTGAGGTGCATCCGTCCGCTTCCGCTGTAAATTTTTCGTCCGAACTCGGATTTTAGTGATTCGAATTGCGTTGGAATTCTGAAGAAGAGTTCTATCAGCTCCGATGGTTGGATTATCTGTAGAACGAACGAGACACGAAAGACGTTGTTCTTTTTGTAAATATCGCGGGGCTCTCGATTAGCCTGTGCCTTCGTTATTCAGAAATTCTGTCAGCTCACGTAGTTCGTCGATTCACTTCAATCACCGTCAATCGAACTCCTGTGAACCAGATAGTGACGTTCATTGTCGTTCCTTAACACTGAGCTGTTTGTGGAGACCTATAGGCAATTTTCGATGCCTACAGTTCAATTGGATGAATCAGCCAAATCAAGATCAACGTACGTAGCGAAGCAGACCGATCATCTGCCTCTTTCTCCTTCTCGCTCGGAAGCCAGATCTCGCTTTTCTGGACATTTCTTCACTTCTTAAGCCATAATTCTGGTCTTCTGAAGGACATCTGTAGGTTAGCCATGACTAGCTAGAAACCAAATATTCTATAATTTCTCAGTTGTATATTACAACTCCTTTTTTTTAGTGTACTAGAACCATTTTTTTTTCCTGATACTTAACCAGACCTTTACTTCTTCCTGCTGCTTCTTGACGAATGTGGATGACTCTCTGCTATTTGCCAAATTTGTGGACTTTATCTAAAATCTTTACTGCTAAATGTGGTCTTCTCCCAGTTGTCTCAGATGCCCAATGAAGATGTTTCAGAGATTGATAACTTCATTTCCACCTTTTAATTACTTCCATTCTTCTTTTCTATTTTCACCGTAGACACTCTACACCAGTGCTATCCCTCTTAGCCACTCTACACCATCTTACTTTCAGTGTGTTTGGCAACTTTGGATTGTAATCCACTTGGATTATATAATCTATACAAATGGATTATAATCAACCATGTAGATTTTTATCTACAACGTTTCGTAGGTTTAGTTGATTATAATCCATGTTCATCACTAGACTATTT
This sequence comes from Asparagus kiusianus, assembly GCA_022839385.1. Lineage (NCBI taxonomy): Eukaryota > Viridiplantae > Streptophyta > Magnoliopsida > Asparagales > Asparagaceae > Asparagus > Asparagus kiusianus. Next base: position 245,570 of record BQKN01065750.1, on the reverse strand, counting down.
GGCAAATGGGTGAATTATAATCCATCATGGTTGTCAAAAGGACAAAAAAGGACATTGCTCTAAATGATGACTATATATGAGGCCTGGAATTTTGTGAAATGATGAGGGGAATGTCTGTTATTTACATGGTCAAACATTATGGCCTATAATCCACCGAAAAATAAGTTGGGGGTAGCCCGGCTTATTTTTTGGTGGGTTGTAAACCAAAATAAGCCACTTGCCAAAACATCTCAAGGTGGATTATAATCCACTTTTGTGGCTTATTAGTCACTTTGACCACTTGCTAAAAATGCTCTTTAATATTTGATTCTATGTATTCAGAATAAATGTCTTGACTACATATATTATCCTTGACCATTGACCAAGTTTTCCTCAGGGAAAATGATAATTGTAGTACAAGTTCAATACTATTCTTGTACTACTAGTAACAGGTGTGTGGCTCTTTCTTGGAAATTGTAAAGAAAAATTGTGAGTCATCGTGGACCTTACTTTTTGTTTGTGGGAGTATAAAAGTAGTATAAGTTACAGTTATCACTACTTTTTTCTGAGAGCTTTTTGCACTGGCTAATTATTACCAGCTACTAATTTGATGCTTTTGCTTAGTACACATGAATTATGAAGACATTAACTAAGTTAGCTTTACCTGCTTACTATATGGTAACACTAGTGCATTAACTATGAAGATATTAGACATTATCTTCATAGCGAACTTCTTCTCAAACATTGAGTCGCTGCATTGACTTTCATTATGTATGATTATTGCTCTTGTCTGCACTGCATTTGGATTAGAAGACATTAACTGTTTGCATTTACTAATTGTGTCAATGCTCTCTATAAAATCTGGTGACTGACTACTTTCTCTAGGTAAAGCTTTACTTCCCCTTCCCTTGATTTTTTTTACAGCACAGGTACCGATTCCCCTTCTCCTTTGGTTACTCTACTACGTCTTGTTCCATTAAGGCCACCTTTCGTTTTATTTTGAATGCATTTATAACCATTGTGTATTTTTTCTAATATCAAACATTTATAGGCAATTTACATTAGAAAAAGTAAACTTTGTAGGTGGTTAAGATATGCGACTTTCCATCATATGCTGTCTCGTGAATGATTAATATTTAGCTGTTTAGTAGGATTCTTTCTGTTACATACACCAGTCTTCATGATTTAATATCTATACCAGGAAAGCGAATCTTGGTAGCTTGCAATGAGTTTAAAGTCCAACCGAGGATTTTACCCACTTTTCTGTAGAAAGAGCTTGCTTGAAATACTGGTGGCCATTTTATTAGTATCGGTTGGTGTCGAGGGAGCAAAGCCCAACTCTCTCACGGATAAGGTGATAGAGCAGCTGGACAATCACAGTAGGCTAGCGGTGAAGACCATAATGGTTGTTGCTTAACTCAGTACTTGGTTCTTATCATATTTCTTTTTATAATAATGTAATTAGGCATGAGAAGGTGTTCTTTGTGATGTTTTGCAGAGTGAAGATGGTGACATCATTGATTGTGTTGATATCTACAAGCAACCTGCCTTTGATCATCCACTGCTCAGAGATCACTCCATCGAGGTTCTTCCTCCATTCAAAATTTCCCTTCTCTATTATTGGAGTATTAATAAGTTTCTTGGTGCTCATTATTTTTGCACAATAGATGAGGCCTAGTTTCATCCCAGCAATAAAGGAAGGGAGCAATTCACGCAGATTTTTGCCACAACAAACTTGGCAAAAGAAGGAAAGCTGCCCTGAAGGAACTATTCCTATCCAAAGGATTCGAGAAACATACCCTATGAGGATAGATCAAAAAAAATTTGGCCCGAATGGAGAGTTTTCAGAGTGCAAAGTAGAGGTGAATGATAATTTATAGCGTAGGCACTATTCAAAGAATTGATGCTATTTTACTGCATTTTGGCCAATTGCTATAAAATTTTATGCATGGATTATTAGATGGCTCGGGTAGATGTTTATAATGGTGGACCCTATTTTGGAGCCCAAGCTACCTTCAATGTGTGGAATCTACATGTTGAGGCAAGTGAATGGAGCTTGAACTCGATCTCTACGTACGATCCGCATTACTCCTTTATCGAAGCTGGATGGGCGGTAAGTTAGTTTTTCTTCTTCTGTAGTCAATTTCATTTTCAGTCCATTTCTAAAAGGGAAAGTGGAATATGCCATCAGTTTCCATTGAAGTGAATACAATAAGACTACAAAGTCCTCTCATGTAGTTATCGGCAGTGCATTTGTTGTGCGCAGCGAAAATTTCGGCAGAGTTTCTGGTGCACAATAATAGAGAAAGATCCCAATAAGAATTCCCGTCTCACCAAGGAAACAAGAATCTGAAGCGGATATCTCAACAAAGTGAGATATCGGCTCTTCCTCTCATCAGTTCTAGGACTGACCTGTCGAGGGATCCTAAAAACTATTACAATGGCCACAAACTCAAACAATCAATTTTTACGTGGTTCGATAAGCTGCCTACATCCACGGGGCAAGGAGGGGGAGATCTACTATTAGAGGGGGAGAGATACAACTAGGGTTTACAATCACTCACAACCTAAACCCTCAAACAAACTCTCAAATCCCTCACAATATCTCTCTACAAAAGCACAAAAAGGACTGCACACTTTTTCTCTGTAGCCGCAAACACCTCTGCCTACGCTCAAAATCAGCCGCAACAAATCCTTGCACTGCCCGCAGCCAAGCCACCTTGCACGAAAAATTAAACTCCTTGCTTCCACGTGTTTTTCTCCTTCAGCCGCAAAAGCAAACCCCAGACTTGCACCGAAACCTAGGGAGGAATCTCATTGGTATTTATATAAACTTCAATCAGGTCACGCGTTCCGAAGTCGGGTGGGCTAACTTTGTTTTTGCTACTGTTCATGAGATTTTCTCAAATCTCTTCACACGTCCACGAAACCGCAAACTACAAACCGCGTTCACAAAGAAAATGCGTGAACTTGTGGTCCCCACAAACGCTTTGCTGACGTTCACAATTCTCCACCTCGGTGAAGTTTTCACAAAACTGAGCCGACACCAACCAAACCAAATGTCTCACTTGTTGCGTCCAGTACGAAGTGAAATAATTCACGTCAACGGACTCAATCCATAACAAGTCGAGAACCCAAATGAGAGTGCAAACACTCTCCAAATGTCGGTATCAACTCACCAAATCGATCTCACCCCCATCAAAAACCAACCCGGCTGCATCATAAAGACTGCCTACGTATCCTCTTGCCTAAGGAATCAAGCCGAACGTAGTTCACCCAAATGGCCGCGAAAGGCCTCAATCCATTAGAAGAGTTCGCAACCCTTCTCCAATATCATCAACTCTGCGACTGATAGCACCTCCAATGACCTCAAACACCTCCACCTGAGGTGAACCAATGGTCATATCCAAACTACATCTATCAACTGCACTCGAATCAAAACCCAACTCATCATCTGCATCCGAATCCAAATGACTCACACGCTGTATCACCTCAGCTGGAATCCTAACCAAAGCAGAATGACCCGGAGTATGTGGGAAAATTCCCACCCAATGTGGAGTAGCATCACTCTCCATCTGCTACGATATCTCTAAGGTCTGTCCAAAACTCTCCACCTGCCGAGAGTCAATTGGCTTCCTCATCGAAGCCTCAACCAAAGTGACACAATCAGACCTATCTTCTAATAGAGTTTTACCTCCAATCACAGCAGTTGATAACTCTTTAATAGGATGACCCAAATATGTCGAAGCCTCAGTCCAGAAACTCTTCTGCAAACCATTGCTCGATCACTAACACCGTTCCTCCTCCAGCAAGGCACGGTTCTCCAAATTTTTCACCCTATCTAGTTGCCCCAAGATTTCCTTTCCAACGAAGTGTCTCGAAATGCCGTGAGCTCGGCTCCAATGCAGAAACAGGTCCATCTTGTACCTCCCACCAGAGTGGAGTACCTTCACCTTTATGTCTATTACACACTTCTTCAATCTGTTGGATACTACTAGGACTTTCTCCAAAGGGGATTTGGTTGCAACCCAAACACGCCTAGAACAGCCACCAACAAAGAAAACCAAATGCCTATTACCTCCTAATGATGTCCCCTTGGAAGGCCCCCAAACATCCATGTGAACTCCTCCAGAATGACCCTTAGCACGGTGAATAGAGGTGTCAAACTTCACCTCGGTCTTCTTGCTCACATCAACATGTTCACTGGGCTTCAAACTGCAGGTCTTCGCACCCTCTTTTAATCTATACGAGGAATCAATACTGGAATGGCCAAGCCCCAAATGCTGTAGTCTAGTCGAATCAACAAAAGATGTCAGTTCTCCACCTACCACTATACCTCCAGTTAAGTAATACAGGTTATTCCTCCTGACGCCCTTCATCACAATCCGAGAGTCTTCCACAATCTTGAGAACCATGTCCTCAATTCGAACATTCAGACCCTCTCCAACCAAAGCTCCAATTGAGATTAAGTTCTTCCTCAAAGAAGGAGCATATCTCACATCGTTTAACTCTCTAACAGTTCCGTCAAATATCTTGATGCGAATTCTTCCTATCCCAAGGACCTGGCATACACGGTTATCAGCCATGTATACCACACCACTATCCACCAGCTTTTCAAAACTAAAGAACCATTCCCTTCTAGGGCACACATGATAGGTCGCACCACTATCCAAAATCCATTCAGATTCCTCCGAATAGCTATCTGTAGGACTGATAGAAAGCGAATAAATAGAAGAGTCAGAATTATTACCATCCGATACAATGTTTGCTTCTGATGATGGTTGCTTCCCTTTTCCCTTCTGCTTATTCTTCATCCATTCATCGAGTTTTGGACAGTCTTTCTTCCAATGACCAGTCTCCTTGTACCAAGCACACTGATCTTTTCCAATTGTAGGATGCCCTACTCTAGACTTTGACTTCCAATTCTTCCGGTTCGAATTCTTCCCTCTTGCGACCAACGCCTCTGCTACCGACTCAGTCGAATTCTCCTTATCCTTCTTCCGAAGCTGATAATTCACCAATGCAGTAGTGACCTCACTATACGAAAGGGATGCCTTCCCATTAATAAGAACAAGGACGAAGGTCTCATATTCCTTGTCGGGTAAGGAACTCAACAACAGCAACGCCTTATCCTCATCTTCAATTATGACATCCACATTCGCCAAATCCGTAAGAAGCTTTGTGTAGGTGTTCATGTGATCTTTAATTGAGGTTCCCTTCTTCAACTAAAAACGATAAAGTCTCATCTTCAAATGCAAGCGGTTCTTAACACTCTTTGTTAGATACTTGCTTTTGAGAATCTCCCAAATCTTCTTCGCAGAAGTCTCGTTCATCACATCATATTTTAGATCTTGAGTCAAACAAGACCTAATCACACCACACACCGTTCGATTCATCTTCTTCCAAACCTTCTCTTCAATCTCATCTGGCTTGCCATCTAACTCCAAGGTATCCTCCAAATTCTGTGCGTTCAGCGCATCCAAAACCTTGCATCTCCATAATCCAAAGTTGTTTGTGCCATTAAACTTTTCCACATCTATCTTCATAGAGTGGATATTCAAACTCTGAATGGTCTTCGCGCCAGAAGCACCACCCTCGACACCCAAAGCACTTTCTTTCCCTAACATCTTTCTCAATGTACCACCGAACGAAGAATAGATCCAAAACTGAAAAGATAGAGTCTTTACCAAAAGATCCCATCTTTATCACCAAACGAAGCCCTAGACGAGCCTCCAAATTGATCTACTCCTCCAACCAAACCCTAGATCTGGAACCTAGGCTCTGATACCACTTGTTGTGCGCAGCGAAAATTTCGGCAGAGTTTCTGGTGCACAATAATAGAGAAAGATCCCAATAAGAATTTTCGTCTCACCAAGGAAACAAGAATATGAAGCGGATATCTCAACAAAGTGAGATATCGGCTCTTCCTCTCATCAGTTCTAGGACTGACCTGTCGAGGGATCCTAAAAACTATTACAATGGCTACAAACTCAAACAACCAATTTTTACGTGGTTCGACAAACTGCCTACGTCCACGGGGTAAGGAGGGGAAGATCTACTATTAGAAGGGGAGAGATACAACTAGGGTTTATAATCACTCACAACCTAAACCCTCAAACAAACTCTCAAATCCCTCACAATATCTCTTTACAAAAGCACAAAAAGGACTGCACACTTTTTCTCTGTAGCCGCAAACACCTCTGCCTGCGCTCAAAATCAGCCGCAACAAATCCTTGCACTGCCCGCAGCCAAGCCACCTTGCACGAAAAATGCTTCCTCGTGTTTTTCTCCTTCAGCCGCAAAAGCAAACCCCTTGCTTCCTCGTGTTTTTCTCCTTCAGCCGCAAAAGCAAACCCCAGACTTGCACCGAAACCTAGGGAGAAATCTCCTTGGTATTTATATAAACTTCAATCAGGTCACGCGTTCCGAAGTCGGGTGGGCTAACTTTGTTTTTGCTACTGTTCACGAGATTTTCTCAAATCTCTTCACGCGTCCACGAAACTGCAAACTACAAACCGCGTTCACAAAGAAAACGCGTGAACTTGTGGCCCCCACAAACGCTTTGCTGACGTTCACAACATTTAGAGAAGGAAAAAAACCATCTACAAGGTAACAATCACATGCATAGTAATACAGTCAAACTCATCCCCACAAAAAGAAAATCACTGAAGGTCGATATGACATCCCAACCTATGATATGATTCAGACAATTAGGATAGGATGCTTGAACTTGTAACCTATGATTTCAGCATTTTCATAGAGTGATTATATAATATTCAAGAAAAATGAAGATGTGTATGAATATTCAAGAACTCTGACAATTCCAAACCATTTTTATATTTGGGATAGGATCTTGGTTTCTCCTTTAGATGTTATTTCAGACATTGAATTGGACAGTACTACTAAATACGTGTGAATCTCCAGTGAAAGTATGGATAAGGACATGCTACTAATCAAATTTGTTTTATTTTCACGATATTTCAAATGTATTCCTTTTTTAATAATAGACCAAAGAACCTCTCGGTGTTGGTTGTGGTGTATCTTGTAGTTGTGGTCTACTTATCTCAAGTCACATATGTTAACAACTCTCCTTATTCCTCTTCGTTACATTATTAATATTGATATGCCATTTCAGGTCAGTCCAGTCTTGTTTGGGGATCTAAGTCCTAGATTGTTTGTCAACTGGCTGGTATAATATCTTCTGCTGTGCTTCTTATTCCTCTGTAGTTTAAGTTATCATTCTTTTTTCTTCCAAGATCGACAACTGTGTGTGCGCGCATGCGTGTGCGAGTGTGTGCGTGCGGGTGCGTGTGTGTGTGTGCGTGCGTGCGCGTGCATGAGTGCATGTGTGCATGCGTGCGTGTATGTATGTAAGTGTGTATGTATGTGTATATGCATACGTACGTATGCATTTATGTACGTATAAGGCAATAACTGGATGCTTAGCTCTTCTGTCACTAGCTTATTATTGTAATTTGGTACAGGATAGAACTAAAGATGTAGGGTGTTTCAACTTGAGGTGTCCAGGGTTTGTCCATGTGTCAAAGAGTGTCATGCTCGGTGCAGTCATGCCCCAAGTCTCAGACTATGGTGGAGAACAGGTTGACTACAATTTTGTAACCTATAAGGTATATCAAATTTTCTATACTAGCAATACATCAGATCAAATTGATAATGCTAACATTCCTTTTCCTTTTTCTGTTATCTTTTATTTTTCTAATTGATCTGTCAGGATCCTGTCCAAAGGAAATGGTGGATCCTGTACGAAGGTGAACCAGTTGGTTACTGGCCATTTGCCTTGATAGAAGGATTTGAAGAATCTGCTCATATTAGTTGGGGTGGAAGTATCTGCGACATGCAGGTAAATGGATTTCATACAACATCTCAGATGGGAAGTGGCCATTTTCCGATGGAAGGCTACGGGAAAGCTAGCCACATTCGAGATATTCTTGTTATGGATTCGAATAAGAATTTCGTACCTCCATGCTGTATCCAGTACTTTTCTTCGTACGAAGGTTGCTATAAGGTGGACACTTGCAAATCCTTCCCAGATGACAAAGGACCATGCATATATTATGGAGGTACCGGAGGAAAATGCTGCGATGGCCGTTGTAAGAAATGAATTTAAGTATCTGCGTTTTAATAATTGTTACGGATGTCGCCAGTATCAAAGAAATGTGTTGCAAATGGTTATGAATATGAATAATAATGTGATTTTATATGGGATGTCATGAGCTTTTCTTAATTTCAATGGTGAAAGTATTTGTCGAAATCCAGAATTCATGAAGTAAAAATTAGCACTTGATTATTTTTTCCCCAGTCCTGAGTACCTTAAATTTGATAATTTATAAGAAGTGGTACTTGGACACGAGTTCATTGTTACCAAAAAAATTGTTTGTCACCGTTGAACTGTTGGAATGCGGATATGGAGGTGGATACTCTCCATTTCAAGCCATTGGGAGATGGAGGTCCATACACCTGGGATCCAACTAGCACTATTTTATCACCGTTGGCAGATAAACTTAGCCTTTATTTGTTGCGGTTAAAAACAAAGTTAACAGAGAGACATTAACTATGTTCCTTACAAAAGTTAGATGTATTAGGATACAAGGTCATGGTAAAATGCAGTCCACAGACCTCTTTCTAGTTAATTACCTCGATTAAACTCTTGAGTGAAAGAATAATCATATTGCTGTCGTGATTATGCATGTCTCTCCTTCTAAGTTAGCCATTCAACCCAGAAATATGCAGATACTTTGATTTTTTTTAATTCCCAATTAAAGACTAAAAAAATTAATTTGGCTGGAAAATGAATTTATGGATAGTTATTTCTAGTAGGTTATTGCCTCACTGAGTAGGAATATGATCTATCTGAATCTTGTCCCTTTTCATCATTGTTCCATGAGACGAATAAAGGTTATCAAATCAAATAATAATCCGTAATCATGATTCTTTGGTGTAGATTAAGGCGTTTTCTCGTTAGATCAAATAATACTGATTTATCTTGTTGGTTTCGGGAGTGGAGAACCAAACCTGGAATCGAAAAATACAAACTGCACAAAATTACACTTATCGGTCGACCGACACAAGCTCATCGCACTAGTAGAAAATCACGTATTCTAGACGGAATATTCTAGACGAAATTTTTTCCGTCTAGAATGTATTAAACTAGACGGAAATTTTCCGTCTAGAATATTCCGTCTAGAATAAAACATTCTAGACGGAAAATTCCGTCTAGAATAGTATCCTAGACGGTTCCTCTATTTTTTATTTTTTTTAAAATAACCAAGTATCCTAGACGGAAATTTCCGTCTAGAATAGTATCCTAGACGGAAATTTCCGTCTAGAATACGTGCCCATTTTTTTAAAAAAATTTACCCTGTCAAAACCCCACCCGCTCTTCTTTCCCCCAAAATCAAAATTTTCAGCAGCCTCCCCCCAAATCCTCAACTCCAAACTTCTACTCCTCCCTCCACTGCCTCCCCCTCCTCTCCCTCTCTCCCCAACCTCACCCTGACCCCTCCCTCCCCCTCTACTCCCTCTCCCTCCACGGACCACGGACTCCACCACCTCTCCCTTCTCCACCTCTCCCGCCTCCTCTCCTCCTCATCACTGGACCCCCTCTCGATCTCCTACATCCTCTCCTCCGCCCTCAAGTCCTCCCCTCTCCCCATCTGTCGCGCCCTCCACTCCCTCGCCCTCAAGCTCCACCCCCTCCCCAATCCCTTCATCTCCACCTCCCTCCTCGACATGTATGCCCGCACCAGGGGG
>BQKN01065750.1:170808-200820 GCA_022839385.1 Asparagus kiusianus | reverse complement strand
TTAAAAAATATTTCTTTTTCTTTTTCTTTTTTTTTAATCTGTAGTTCTTACACCCCCATCAAGTAAAAGAACATATCACTCCTCTCCTTACAAAGTCCAACAATCAGGCCCAACAAATGGCCCAAACTCAAACAGAAAAAAAAAGAAATTACAAATAACAGCAGCGTTAAAAAAAAAGGCGGCGACGAGGTGGATCTGGGCTTCGTCGGTCTGGAGCTCGGACCTGGATCTTCGCGGCGGCGACAGCGTCGTCGGTCTGGAGCTGGATCTTCACGACGACGAGGTGGATCACGGCGGCGACAGCTTCGTCGGTGGATCTGGATCTTCGCGGCGGTAGATCTGGATCGTCGCGGCGGCTACAGCTTCGTCGGACGTCGTCTGGGCTCCGTCGCGGCGGCGGCTTCGTCAGGTAGGTTCAGTTTTGTTGTTTTGTTTTGTTTTTTTTTTCTTTTTTCTTTTTTTTTTTTGTGGCTTTCCAGTGGAGAGGCGGCAGCTGAAAAAAAAAGTAGGGTTAGGGTTTCTCTGATACCATGTTGAAATAGAGAATTTAGAGAGTTTGCCTCTTCCATTCATTCACATGAGTTTATATAGGGTTACATATGGGTAATAGGCTAATGGGTTAATGGGCTCTAACCCGATAACCCAAATACTAATTCTAACATAACTAATATGTGTGCACCAAGAAGATTACTCAAAACATTTAACTAAGGTTATTAATGAGGTATTGAATGTGTACGGGTGCTTATTACTGGAGAAACTTGTACCTTCTTTTTGTCTCATTAAATTAGCTGGGAAGCATAAGAACATCCCCTCTGTTACATCTGTAGGGGAATGGCAATGAATAATGATCAACTACTTTTCAGTAGTACTACTTAAAGTGGATATTCGACCACACTTTAGAATGCTTATTTGGACAATAGGCAGCCTTTCATTGTGACTTTACCCTTGTTTTACAACTCTTGTTTTACTACTCTTGCTAGCACGAACCCTTGTTTTACAACTCTTGTTTTACTACTCTTGCTAGCACGAAAGAATTCATCAAAATATGTATTTGTCAATTTGCTCCTGCTTTGGTAATATATGATCTGGTAATATATGATTTGATAATTACCACCTTTTTCTCTAATAAATAGTCGAGAGGTGTCCTTTGAATATTCTAAAATTCAATGACCTCTTTGTTCAATCAGTCACATTTCACCTTAATCTTAAACAAAGAAATGTTTGCCTCAATTGTTTTCTATACTCGCAAGAAAAAGAATATCTTCTACTTATCTTGTTTCACATTTTCAGTTGATTTTATGTAATTGAATAAGCTTTATGCAACTTTGTATTTCATGTTAGAACTTGATTCTTACTAAATAATTCCGTCTGTCACATTAAAGCATATTTATCTCGTTTATCTTGTTTTTGAGTTATTGATATGTTTCCCTTGTAGGATGGATGGCAATGCTTCAGAGGTAACAACTGGGACCGTGAGGATTCAGTGTTCACAGCAAAGATAGTATATGACTATAAATTTAGGTCAGAGCTGGAAGTGTTCTTATCTGGAAAGGAGATCGGAGACCAAATACCAAATTTCACGTTGAAAGGCAACCGATTTTGGAGATCTTGCACCATATACAGTAGGGATTCAATTGTTGCTCAGGTAACTTAAATGACTCAATTTTGATTTCATTTTCATATAGATCTCAGAAGTCCAAGCTTGCGTGCGTGCGTGTGTGTCTAGAAGTCCAAGCTTGCGTGCGTGCGTGCGTGTGTCTAGAAGTCCAAGCTTGCGTACGTTCCTGTGTGTGTGTCTATATATATATATATATAGAGAGAGAGAGAGAGAGAGAGAGATTAATTGGATGCTCTTATTTTTGCAGACAAACCTGTATATATATATATATAACTAGAGATTAATTGGATGCTCTTATTTTTGCAGACAAACCCGTTATACAGGCTAGGGAGGGTGATCTACTCAAGGCATAAATTTCGACTCACTGTGTATCCTGGAATTGACCATTCTTTAGTAATAGCAATGCTCATCACATTTTTTGGATAACACAGACTATATATAGAAGGAAAAGGGTAAAAGGGTTTCATTTATTTGTAAATCAGTCTTTATTTGATCTTACGTATTGTGTTTTCACTATAGTTTACAATTTTTAGCTTGCAGATTTTCCGGGTGTACATGTAATTTATGATCAGTTCAGTAAAACGCATTACTCTTTATTTGATGCTCATTGGCAAATGAAAATGATGTTGTTATCGCACATGTTATGTGTATTCGACCTTAAGTTCTCTGTCTATTAAGATTTTCTCCTCATTCACAATGTAAAGTTTGATACGTATCCATCAGAAACAGAGATCAATGAAGAAGTGTCCACATTCTGTTTACTTCAAAAGGGACAGTCTTTTGGCTCGAGACTGAATCATTTGTTTCCTGTTACTTCTCTTCACTATTTTTACTGTGAATCTTGGACCTTAAGAATCAAGTTCTTGAAGATCAGGCCTTGGACACAGTTTTAAGTTTTCAGGAAAATGGAGAAAAATATATTTGGCTAAAAAAGTATTCAAGAGCACCGCAATCAGCAAGCTTTATAATGTCTCTATTTGGCATGCTCAATTTGTAGCTTAGGGAGCTATAATTTATGCCCTCTGCAAGCCACCAAACTCCTGTTGTCAGCTTAGCAAGTATTAATGCTAGATATGCCTTAAATTTCACTAATGCATGATGCAAACGGTCATCGTTATGTCAATCAGGTATAAATGTCTCATTCAAAGTGGATAATTTAAAGACCATGACACTTTATTATCTCTGATTAAAGTTACTAGGCTAATCAGCTGCATATTACAGGCTTACGGCGACAGTAATTGCTGAACAGTATACTTCAGTGATTTTGAATGCTGCTTGTTACTAGAAAATCCAATAGACACATGGTTAACAATCATTTATCTGTGACTTCTGTGTCAAATGCGAGCGAGTCTAGACTTTGTCCAGACTACAAACGATGGAGGCAGCGCTTCAAGCAATCCCCGACTTGGTGCCTGAGAACCAACTTCATTTAATCTCGTGTACTTGCGCAGTTGAAACAACAAATGGCGTTTCGAAACTTTGTTGATGTGGTTATGAAAGTTTACTGAAATTCAATTCTACGACAGAGTAACAAATCTATCATATGCTGATATCTATGGAGCAAGTGAAGTGGAATCAAAGATAAACTGCACTAAATACATACACACATGCAGCGCCTTTGTCAAGGAAGAACTCATGTTTCTCTAAATGCTACCTGCTGGCATACTGGTACCATACAATAGCACCCCTAGTTATTCCTGCAGAAAGCAACAACCATGACAGAACTATTATACAAAACCGAGAAAAAAATCTGATAAAGAAAAACGAAGAATGTAGAGACAAAGAAAAACGGCTATGCAATTGATGCAAATGTTGCAGTAAACTTCTCGAGCTGATCAAACAAATTTGGTTACATCATAAATGACATACCATGTACAAACAAGCTGATGGATATGACAACGATTAAGCTAACAAAATCGAACGGAAAATAAGATTCATGTAGCTGAGCCCAGATTTTGGAATAAAGGCTTAGCGGTCGTCATTATTATTTGCATGCACAAGCTTGGGAGGACCGTAAGAAAGAACAAAAGCGTATGCTCACCTAGAATCAAAGCTATGATTGATAATGAGTGAAGACTCCACCGAGCAGAAATTGGTAAGAATCAACCAATCTGATTTGAAGCATAAATCTTGAAACTTAGGTAGGATGTGCATGATGGAAAAGATGGGCACATGAATAACTATCCAAACTACAGCTTAAGTGTATCAGATAGTAATGCACGTGCCCTGCTTCTCCATCTTGCACCGGCCACCTCTCAATGTCAAAACAAGATCAGATCTTCTCTCTCCCTCTTTCTCTTCTCTTGTTGTAAAATTTCTCTATCTGTGAGTTTGAGAGGGGAGCATGTTAATATATATATAAGGGAGAGGAGGCTACACCAACCTCAAAAGGAGTTGGTAGGGTCCAAGGAGCTTTTGTCACAATTAAGGAAGGAGCATTTTGATCTTATAATGTCAAAGATCAAATTGCTTTTCCTCATCAGAGGGTGGCTTAGATATATAGCCACCAACCTAAACCTAATCAAGATGTTAGGTCAATTTCAATAAAACAGTTTCTAGAATTTGAGTGCTTTTACGTGCAGCTAGCCTACAGGAGTACTATTTCATCCACAAACTTAACGACATAAATTATAAGCTTGCCCTGTACTTGATGCCTTTGATTTTTATTAACTATACATGTGTAAGCTTGTGATCTTCAATTTCAAGCGAACAACGTAAGAAAAGTAAACTGGCATTGAAATTTCTTCGAAGAAATTTTGTTTCGTTGCATATGTATACTTCATGTTCATCTACCTTTTTTGCGCTGGATAGACTGCAAATCTGCAGATGGCCGACAATTACATTGCAAATTGAGATAATGCGCGCTATCATATTTGACGAGCCAAAATGAGAACAACAGGGTATCTCAAATATCCTACTTTGAAGACAAATGCCTGTTGTGAAAAGCTAAGCTGGCGAGCGCACAAGCTGCAAGATATGAGATTTTCAATATAATCTCTCTACTTCAGTTAATTAAATATGATTGCACATCTTTAATTAATACATATTCCTGCCTTCTGTAATTTGTTAATCTTGGTCAGTGACTATTTCCATGTTAGTGCATTAAGGTTAAGGGCATCAGTATTCTCAAAAATAAATATAAATATTTGTCACCTAACAAATGCGCATGAGTGGTCCTGATCATTAAAGAGTTGTCACCTAACAAATGTGACACAAATCATCAGTCATTTTCACAAAAACAGATGGTCCTACGTTTCAATTTTGCTTACAGGCTTCATTTTCCGTTTCCTTCTTACAAGAAAGAAGAATGCAAACTACTAATTTAGTTTCAGTACGTATTTCCCTTCCTATGGAAGAAATAAATAAATGTTAAAACTTAAGATGAAGTTTATCTACACCTATCTACGCGCGTTGAGGAGTTTTTGCTTCTTAGTAGGACATGGGATTCTGTTTCTATTGACACTATGTATATGGGCAAATAGATTTTTGAGCCCTTTCGACTAATGCGCCTATATTTCGAGCATCTTATCATGTGGATCAGATATTTTTGAAGCACATTTAACGAAAAAATTTGAAAGTTTATATTACGCATGTGTCTTGAAACACTAAAATTTGGGCTTAGTTTGGATACCGTGGTGTTTTCCTTGTTGTGTTTTTATAAAAAAAACATCATTGTGTTGTGTTTATTCCTTAAAATGTTTTCAAAACATAATGTTAAGTATTTTTGGTCAACACTAGTTTAACGCATTATAACATTAGTATTAAACATATTATTAATATATTATATATTAATTATAATAAAATATATTATAAATAAAATATTATAATATTTAGTTTACATTATTATAGTATTATAAGTATTAAATATAATGTAATATAATATTGTATAATGTATATAATATTACATTGTACTTTAATGAATTATATTATATTATAATTATAATTATATTATAATTATTACATATTTTTTAAAATAATTATATATTTAATTATTTTTGTATATCAATTTGTTATTGTTGTATACTATATTAATATTTTTAAAATATTATTGTTTTATTATTAATATAATATTATACTATTATTAATATAATATTATATTGTTAATAATGTTAGTATTATGTTATTACTAGTATTCTATTAATAAATTAATTAATATTATATAATATATTATAGTTTTTAATATGCTAGTTTATCAATAGTATTTTAATAATATATTAGTATTTATGATATAAATAAATATTATTATATTATGAATATATTATTTTTACATTAACATTTGTTAGCAATAAGTTATTTTATTGTTAAAATTTATTTTACTTTACAATAAATTGTGTTATTTATTATATAATATATTAATTTTTTATATATTATATTACATTTACTATACAATATATTATAATAATATTATTATTATATTACTTTTTTATTATTATATAAATATGTTACTATTATATAGTATTTTATAATTACTAATTTATTATAATTTATTTATTAAAAAATTAATCATATTATAGCGATTATACTATTGTATAGTATACTATTATATCATTATTATATTATTATTTATTATCAATAATTTTTTATTATTTTTATTAGTTTATTTATATTTTATTATTATTTATTATTATATAATACATTATTAACATATTAAATACTGGTATTTAATATGTTATTGTATTATTATATAAGATATTTTATTTATTATATTTTTATATTATTTAATAAATATTATAATTTATTAAATTAACTATAATATAATATAGTATAGTATAGTATAATAAGCATGTTGATATTAGCTCTATATTAATTATATTTAATATATTATGTTAGATATTATATTAACACATCGTCAAACTCAAAACCAAAACACCAAACTTAGAAAACCTAAAATGTGTTTTGAAATAAGTGTTGTGTTTTTGGTTTGAGGATGATTTATTTCAAAAAACACTCTGGTTTCCAAACGCATGGTGTTTTGTTTTTTACAAAAACACCATAGAAAAAAGTAAAACACCATGATATCCAAACGGAGCCTTTAATTAACTTGCAGCAGACTAAAATGTGAATATCAATAAATGGCCAATTTTTCACTGTTGCATCATCTTGTTTATCCTTTCCTCATCAAATTTACAGGGAAGATTTCAAAGACGAATTAAGAAGTGGATGCACAAACTGAAAGGATGACATTGCTTAATTAATTGTAGTTGCACCTTGTTATAGAACTCAACAAGCATGCACAAAGATGGCAATCTTTTGGTCCTCTTTTTATTTGCTTTTGTGAGTGGAGGATCAAAAGATGCAGGATTTTGGGAGGAAACATCATCATAACCTCTAGATACTTCAAAACATAAAGCTCACACTCATAACACTATAAAGTTTTTCTAGCAGTAGTTGACCTAAAATTCTGGATTCATTACTACCTTTTTCTGCGATCAACCAAGATCCAGATCGACACAACCAATAACTTTACCACTTGCTGTATATTAACGAGTCTGGTAAAAAAAAAATTTAAGCTGTACTTGTAATTAGAGAGGGACAAATTTTCAAAACCATCCGTTTTGGGTATTTAATTGCAAAAAACGACCTATTTCACTCTTAATTATAAAAACCGACCTGTTTTCAGCCAGGGGCTGAAAACAGGTCGGTTTTTTTAACTTTTTTTGGGAAACTTCACGGGAGTTGAACTCCCGTGAAGTTTTTTCTCATAACAAAACTTCACGGGAGTTGAACTCCCGTGAAGTTTGAGAAAAAAATTTCAAAAACCGACCCAGTTTAAACCAACTGGATCGGTTTTTATAATTAAGAGTGAAATGAGTCGTTTTTTGCAATTAAATACCCAAAACGGATGGTTTTGAAAATTTGTCCAATTAGAGAGCGATATACAGTGCTTAATTGTTCTAGCAAGGAGGCGACAACATTAGCTCAGCCCCTAAATTCATGGTTTTTTCCCCATTAGTATTCAGCTGAATTTTAGAATCTTTTCACTCTAATTAAGTACATCTATACCACAACATTTTTATGGAAGATTTTTTTTTGAAAATATCAGGGGCCTAAACTAAAATTTCTCTATTTTCATTTGGAAAGTGAGTAGACCACTAGACCCCCATGTTTACGCACGTAGAAGATCTTCATCATTACACTTAGATTTTGTATGGAGGATGAATAGATCTTGAAGCTTAAAATAAAGCTTAATTAAACCAAAAGAGAAAATCAAATACTTGTGCACCTATCGGGTGCTATGTTAAAACAATTAGTTTGTCTCGACACAAAACATACTCATTACGGTCACTTAGATTTTGGTGGTAATGGTGTGAGTCCATTCAATAAGTGGGGGTGTGGCTCCTATTAGAGACAAATTAGTATAAGGTTTGATGTACAAGATAATAATTTTAAAATTGGGTTAGATTAGTGAAGGAGTTAGTGGTGATTAAGCATGCAAAAAGGAAGGGTTAATTTGGTGCGAGTAATCATTACGCAGGGGGTAAGCATGCAAGTTATGTGAAAAAGGTAGTGTTTTTATGGGTGCCTGTCAGCTTTCTTTGTTTATTAAATCTTCGTGCTTCGAGACCTCAAGCGTACGTGGAAGTGAAGAAAGCAGTATGAGCTCTATATGAAAGAATTATAGAGGAAAACATACACTAGTAAAGGACTTGTACTATAACCAATATTGCATCTCCCTTCATCTGTTCTGTTGTTTTTGTATTTGCCTTACCGAATTCAAGGGTGACTTCACTGTAACGAAAGTTGTAAATTATGATACATTTTTTGTCTCAACGTGATACGTTTTTGTGTCGCACAAATAGAGCGTGACACATACCAAAACCGTGAGTAGAGCATGTGTGGAAAGCGTCTTTCTACACATATGAGAATGTGTCGCAAAACTTGTGACATTACAAACTCATAATGCACACACACACACATGAAGAATATCACCATTCATTCAACACTATAGCTTCCGAGAAGGTCATCCATCCTAGAATTGCTATCACCAAAGCACAATTAACTATGAAGTTGTTTAGCTTATACACAATTATAAATGTTTAATCATCAGTATTATTAAAGTATAAAGTTTATTATTTAAGTTTATCAATAGATCCTCACACAATGCTAGACCATTAGCCTTTTTTCAATTATATTTAATTATATATCTAATGATAAAAATATGTGTCGTGATTTACCATACTTTTTAGTTACGTCACTATTATTTAATCTTTTGTAAATAAAATGACACTTTTATATGTGTCATAAAATAAGTGTAAAAATATGTAATTTTTGTTGTGTCTCAAGCATTCTTTATAGATAGAGCAAAACATCGTTAAATCTCAGGTTTATTTTCCAATAAAAAAGAAAAAACATGACCTATTTAGTTGATTAGTATTTTTTTCCTAGCCATTAAGAAATATATATGGTTTTATGTCAATGAAAGTAATAAAGTCAAAAAAAAAACAATGAAAGTACTTATATATGTGTTATAGTTAGGTGGGTTTTACCCCAAAAATTGTGATATAAGTGGGGCTCAAAAATGACAAGTTGTCCATAATTTACCGAGTACTCGGTATAACTCACGCATTTGTGTAGAAACAACTATAGACGAAGTAACACGAATATCTCCGGTAGTCAGTCCATTTCCATCAGCTGGCCTGTGAGAGCAAAAAGTATGGGATATGTCAGATGTTTCTTTCATAAATCATTTAAAAAGTAGGGTTTTCACTCATGAAAAGTATTTTTCAGTAGGGTTTTCACTCATGAAAACTATCTGTCTAAAAGATCAAATTGGTGGAAACTATTTTTCAAATCTTTTTTTAATACGCAGACCACCTTATAAAGTGACTTTAGTTCGTAATCAATTGATTTCGGTCTATTTCTTCTAAATTAATATCCTAACTGTCCAAACTATCCTCGTTAATTACGTGTGTTAGCGAGGGTAGTTTGGATAGTTAAGATATAAATTCAATAGAATTATAGGAAAAGTGACCGATTGAAAACTAAACTCATGCATAAGATTGCTTGTCCATAAAAAGAACTCCAAATTTGTTTTTTTTTTTTTTTTATCAATTGGACATATTTTGAAGTTTGTTTTCAGAAATGAAAACGCTAAAAGTTGATTCAAAAGCCCATGAGCAGCCCAATTGCAAGTGAGCATGGGTGGGCCTAAACAAGAAAGATTACCCTTTGTGTGCATAGTCAATCGTAATAGAAAGGCCCAAGCACTTCCGAAAACACCGCAGTGAAAAATTCCCGCGATCGCAGGGCAGCAAGAGTTTTGTTCATTTCAGTTGCCTTCCTCTTGGATCCTCAACGCTGAAGAATAATCCCTCAGAAACCGAAGAGCTCCATAGATAAATTTCAAATCAGAGTCTTTGGCAATCTGGATAAATTTTACTTTAGATTTAGTTCGGTCATCGTGTAATTTGCATGAACTCGTAATCTGCAATGCGTTTCCGCAGTTTGCAATGATAGTTTTGACGAGTGGGGCTTAGTTTGAAATCAAAGTGAAATTTGTATTTGAATGAAAAGGGCTAAAGAAATGAAAATACCCAAACAGAAATTGTTTGAACAACTGAAATGAAACACATGTAATTGCGACCTTTTTTTTCTTTCTTCCCAAACTATGTACAGTTGTTAAGTTTGATTGTTTAGGATCTTGCACGCATGTTTAAGAAGGATATGTTAATGCTTAATTGACTAAGGGGGTGTTTGTTTTACCAAAAAATTTGGTATTTGGTATGGATTACAAGTTTTGGGATCAAAAAGTGAGTTTTTTTTTTTGTATTTTGCGATTCCATATATGCTGTTTGTTTTAAGAAAATTTTTAGAATATTGAATCCCAAAACTGCAAAAAGTGCCCAATTTTTAAAATTTTTGTCAAATCCTCTCAATTGGAGTGGATTTTGACAAATCCCATAAATGAGTGTGCTTATCTCTCAATTGGAGAGGATTTTACAAATCCTAATTTTATCTTTTTGTGGGAGGTAACCTCACCAAGATAGCATATTCATCATATTATAAAATTTTAGCATTTGATAATGCTACAATTTGAGCTTAAAACAAACAAAATATTATAAATTATAGTATCCCAAATCCCAAAATATTAATGAAACAAACAACATTTTAGAAATCCCAACTCATAACAAAAAAACCTATGGATTTCAAATCCCATGGTGAAATTCATATCCTAAAATTATAGGATTTAAAACAAACCCCTCCTAAAGATTTGAGGATTAATTAGCCAATCCTAAAATTTCGTCATTATTGAAATGAAGGTTTTGTTACTGGTATCATTACTGTCTTGCGACTGTCATCGCTTGTTGATGAAGCTTCGTTGCGCCTCATCTCAAGCATCATGCAAGATATCTTCTACCAGTTGATGTTTCCCCTCCCTTGGTCATCCTCTCTCTTTTCTATGGTTTTTTGTTCTCTATTCTTTCTACCACGGTTGCCTTATGGCCATGGTTGGATTAGGGACTAGTTTTATCTCCGGTTGCCTTATGGTCATCCTCTTTCTTTTCTATGGTTTTTTGTCCTCTATTCTTTCTATCCCGGTCGCCTTATGGCTCATGTTTGGACTAGGGACTTGTTTTATATCCGGACTAATTTAACTCATTATAGTCCCGGGATATAATAATCCTGGTGACTATAGTGAGTTGAATTTTTATTAATTTGTTTGGCTCAATTTGTTATTAACATCTCTAATATCTATGTCATGTTTAGGAACTTGTCATTATAAAGGATATATGATAAGGACGTAACTATAATGTTGAAAATGCCCTTGTGCTCACTGATCAAGTCTGAGCGAATTTTGACAAAGTCTCAAGGTATTTTGGATGGTAAGGCGCAAGTAAGTTTTGACTTCTTCGTTGAGATACTAAAAAATACAAACCAAAATCCATCAAAGCACGAATGACAAATTTAGTTTGGATTGAAGTCGCGATGATAACATGTCATATATAGACACCAAAGGAAATTTGAGATGAAAGAATGACATTGAATGGAATTTATATGCTAAAAAGAAATAGTAACTGAATGGAATTTATATGCTAGAAAGAAATAAACATTGACTGGAATTTATATGCTAAAAGTAAATTATAATAATGGTTATATCTACATGACGAATGAAACCTGTTGTGAGTTTGATTTGATTTTGTTATCTGCAGTTGGCCGCGACACAGTAAAGAAATAATTAGAGATGAAAATCTGGTTAGTGAAGTTAAAGGGTAAGAGGGTACTTTGATATTTAAACCCAAGTGATAAATACTTGCTACAATATCACCCAACAAAGGAAAAGAGCCTACCGATGGTCCATATGACTGGCCATTTTGGTTTCCCTGTATATGTTCAAATATGAAATATCCTTATGAAATATTTGAGCCTTCCCAACTTAAAAGTCTGTGTAAGCCTGACAGTTGTGCTAAATGTCTTTAATCTTTTCTTCTCTTCTAGGTACTCTTGCTTATGATGTGGGATATGGAAATTTCATATAATTTTGTCTTGTTGGTTTTCTTCATATTAAGTGTTGATTTATCTTTGAGAAAATGCATGCAAAGAATTATGTGTTATGAAATCCTTTTCAAAGAAACACTTTCGATAATAACGGTCATATATCATTATTGAACCATTTGCTTGATGGCAGGATACGGCTGGACAGGAGCGGTTTCATGCTTTGGGTCCTATATACTATCGTGATGCGGATGGTTTGTATTTGACTTCATATACTTCTGGTTAACCTGTTCCATTTGTAAAGGATCTTCATGCATGATTTTAGTGATCATGTATAATTGAAATTTAAAACATCAATTTATGTCGCTTAATTTGTGGTTGCAGCAGCTCTTTTGGTATATGACATCATAGACAAGATAGCTTCATTCGTGTAAGAAAATGGGTTAAAGAACTACAACAAAAGGCATCAAAAGATATAATCTTTGCCATAGCTGCAAATAAAAGCGATCTGGTCAGATCAAAAAGTTTGATGTTCAAGAGGCTGAAAGGTGTGATAGTTTCTAATGTATACTTTTTCTAAAATATTCTTTTTTCAAATGGTGCTAATTATTTAGCTAGTATCTGAATGTAGCTATGCAGCAAGCATTGGCGCAAAACTTGTTGTTGCATCTGCTAAATCTGGGGAAGGAATAGAAACAGTTTTCCTTGATATTTCTACATGTGAGTTAACTTGATTATCACAATTTGTCTTCCCTATTGAATATGGCAGAAATATGATCATTTTCTTTGATTCAATTCTCTAAATTTCTATTTATTCCATGAGAATTAGGATATGGTTTCTTGAATACCATAATTACATTTCCAAGAAATCTAATGCTAGATTGCTAGAGTGCTTAGATGGTCTTATGCACTAAATTAATTAATATTCGTTATCGGGTTCTCAATATATTGGATTATTGGCCATATCTGAGGAAAGCAAGTTATAATAAGTGATAGATGGTTCCGAGTTTGAGACTCTGATATCTTTTGTTAATGCAAACTGAATGTCTTCATGCTGATTTATTGTCTCTTTTTCCAGTTTAGGTGAACCTTATACCCTTTACCCACACTAGTTTTAAACCAACACTAGTGGCACTGCGGTAATGTTGTAGCACTGGTCAGTTTCATTATTAACTTTCTGACTGCTGTCATGAATAGAACTGTCAGAAGTCCGTTTGATGCTTCAGGTTTCAGTACATTTGATACATCCAGAAGTTTTCGATGTGATTGCTCTATACTCTGATGGTTATTTGCTTCTCCATTCTAATCTTTTTAGGAAAATATCATTTGCTCCCTTTAGCGCCTTATTCTCCAAGTTGTAAGAATCTGTTTTGGTTTCAGTTAAGTTGGGGTTTTCAACAATTTCGTTTCATTTGTCTTTTTAACATAAGTAACTTGTGTTTTGCTTCCATGCATCCTTTTCTTTTCTTGACTTAATATGCCTCGTCATTAACTTATGAACAAGGGATAGTGAGGATGTGCATAGTCTGCAGACGCAATATTCTGTACGCATGTCCTTTTTATGTGCTTGCTATGTAGATTGCAAGCTTATTTGTTCATGTTCCTCGAAACTTTCTAACATCTAAATTACCAGTTGTTGGGCGCAGAGTCACGCCCACCGCCGCCTAAACGATATCACCGTCCTGAGAGAGAGAGCCCTAGCTATTATTGTCACAAAAGCACTAGTCAACCTCTATATTCTTGTTTCTCAAATGAAACTAGAATAAATAGTGAAATTCTTATTTCTCAAAGGAAACAAGAATCGAAAGTGATATATTTCATCAAAGTGAAATATACACTCTTCCTCTCATCAGTTCAAGGACTGAAATATCGAGGGAACCTACAAGCTATGGCAACTCACAGATAAGACAAATACAAACACGGGATTTACGTGGTTCGGCTAACTAGCCTACGTCCACGGGAGGGGGTTTCACTATGAAGAAAAATACCAAACTTATATAAGTTCTCTCTTCCTCTCTTTCTTTTCTCTCAAAAGAACAACCCACTTATTTTTCCCCACACCATAACTCCTCCACCCCTTCTCTATTTATAGAAGAGCAAGGGGCAAGGCTGAAGAATTTTGGGCGGGAGAAGAAACGCAGGCAAAGAAGCGCGCACGGGAGAACTGAGAGCAGGAAGCAAAAACAAGGCGCGAGAGCGCCTTTGCTTGCGCGCGCACGAAGTGAGCGGGCGGCGGCCCACGTGGGTGGGCCCCCCTGTCCTCCGCTCATAATTCTCCACCTCGTACATCATTTGATAAACCTCAAATTTTGGACGAACACCAGAAGAACCCCACGAACTCTACCAGAGAGATCCAGGCCAGAACCAGGCCAAACCAACTGCGTCACTATACCGCGACTGCCTACGTACCCTCCACCGGGATCAAGCTAACCGTAGTTCTGTAGTTATTCTCCAACATAGTCTCCACCTCACCTCCATCATTGCCCCGTAGGGCCATGCCCTCTCGGGCAAATCAACACGGGCTAATATAAAGCAAGTCCAAGCAATGCTGGAACTTGCTGCATGTGACCACCTTGGTTAACATGTCCGCGGGATTCTCATTCGTATGCACCTTCATGAGAGAAATATCACTATCCTCTATGACATCCCGCACAAAATGATATCTGACGTCGATATGCTTGGTACGAGCATGGTGAACTTGATTCTTCGCCATGTGAATTGTACTTTGACTGTCGCACCACAAATTCACGCTCTCCTGCTAAATCCCCAAATCGTCTAGAAGACCCCACAGCCACAATGCTTCCTTCACTCCCTCCGCCATGGCCATATACTCGGCCTCTGTTGTAGAAAGTGTCACTGTAGCCTGCAACATCGATCGCCAACTAACTGGAGCTCCATGTATCCTGAATACATAACCAGTAGTAGATCGACGTCTATTGTAGGCTGTCTAAAAATCACAGTGGATAGCTGATTAAAACAAACCCCTACGATAGAGGTCACCATCAAATGACTTTCAAATCACCGCAAACACAACCTCATTTCTGAGATGATTGATCTTGATGGCTGCGACAACAGCATGACTAATAGAGATGCTGATGAGCAGTGTAATGATTTTAGAAATAAAAGGTTGGACTTAGTTAGTGAGTTGCTTGGTAGAGAGTTGTGGGCAAATATTCGTCTAAAAGACACCATGGATGTTGATTCCCGTCTAAGCTCCTACAACGAAAGCTACAATCAAATAGTTTTCGGGTCGATAAACGAAGAAACTGCGAATGGAGGCCTTTTCACGTAGATCGAGAAGAGTTACAATTCGATGACACTTCCGATAACTGATGGAAACTCTATTCAGCAGTCTTCACAATCTACAGTGAAGGTTACAATCTGACGACTTTCACACTCTACAACAGCTAAAGCGAGGATTACAGAACAATGGTCTTTGCAACGCCTTACAGAAGAAGTCACAAGTCAACAAACTTCTTCTAAAACGCGGAAGTCATCCCCGCGTCACAATTATGGAAGTGCAGGCGACCCCCGCGTTTCCAAGTCACAAATTAACGTGAGCGACCCTCGCGTTCGTGGGAGTTCAACCCACACCGACCCCCGCGTCACCAAGCAGGCAACAAGCCAAAACGCGAGCGACCCTCGCGTTCATCAATGTTCAGCTAACACCCAACCTCGCGTCTCAATCCTAAGACACGAAGTTGGGTTCTGAACGCCAGATTGGGTGTTTGACTTGTTCAAACACGAGTCGAACGGTTTCAGAACTGATTCCCCACGTTCTAAGGGATTTTCGCCCACGTAGAAGCGGATATAGGGGTCAGTTACAACCCCTTATCCCCCTATAAAAGCTCAACAAACTCGAGAGAGTTAGAGGCTGGCTCTTTGAAAACTAAAGAGTGAGTAGGTTGGATTTTAGAGATCTAAACCGCACAGGTTGGAGATTTAGCAGCAACGAAATCCTTGGAGATAGGATTTTTGAATCAATCTCAGGAGATCAGAGCCGAGAGGATTCTTCGACAACGGATACAGCTTGATCATTAACCGAATTTTCAGTTCTAACAACTCTATCTACAGAGTTTTAACTCATTCAGAGTTCTTAAACTCATTAAAGAGTTACGTATAAAACTTCCTACAGAAGTTCATCGTTCCCACGAGATAAGAGACGGTCGGATCGTCAACGGAGAGCAAGTTCGACGCTATCAATCGAAGGAAGCACTCCATCGCTACCAAGAAGAACCCAGTTTTAAACAAAGGGGAAGAACCAATTTCGTTCTCCTCTCTTTTGTAATCAAGTTGTAATCGAGATCAAAGGAATCAATTCAAATTTTCTTTTATCTTCTTTATTGCAATTTTCCTACATACAAAAGATGGCGACTCCGCTGGGGACAAGCTTTTCCGATGAAGAAGTGGTGGCGCAGTCCGACGTCCACCTCATGGGAACGACAGTAGAAACTCTCATCGTGGAGTTTGATCAAGCAAAATATGAGGAAACATTATCCTCTGGATCGCTTAGCCCCAAGGCTAAGCACGATGTACGCAAGACCTCCAAGAAGGTCAATTCTGTTGTCGAAGTGCCGAAGAAAGCCCTCTCCTTCGGCCAGGAACTCAAGTTGGCTCTGCAGGCGGAAAATCCCACCTCCGCGTCAGCCCAACGTGCTTCAGGCCACAAACGGCCTTTGGAAGAGACGAGTCCTGTGAACGTCGATGATGTTGCTGCTAAGGCTTTGAGACAAGCCAAAAAGAACGCTGCTCGCCGACGGAGAAGATCCATACGATGAGCACACTTATGAGAAAGCCGATTGTTAACCCAACGCGAACATCGCGTTACTGAAAATCCAACCGAGCCTAGCGTTCCCAAAGAAGAACGCTCACTGCGTGGCAATGAGCCCAACTATGAACCTAGGCTGATACAGCTCAAACGCAACCCTGAGTGGCGCGTCGTTCAAACAAAACGCAGCCCTCAGAACGGGCGCGTTCCAATTCAACATGACTCTCAGGAGTCTGTTTCACAAACTAAACGCACCCCTCAGGGGCGCGTTCCAATTGAACATGGCTCTCAGGAGTCTGTTTCACAAATTAAACGCGACCCCCAGGTGCGCGTTCAAACGAAGCGTGACTCTCAGGAGTCCGTTTCACCAACTAAACGCGACCCTCAGGGGCGCGTTCAACCAAAACTCGACCCTCAGAGGCCAAGTTCTTCATTTAAACGCAGGCCTCGGCCTAATGTTTACAAATCTCAACGCGACCCTCGCGTTATGTCTCAAGAACGCGATCTTCAAGGGGTCCGTCAGGTTCAAAAAGGTCAGCGTGGATTTAAAATTCATGTTCAACAAGAACCAACCTCACCTACCCAAGGGCAGGGGGTTCCATCTCCACCTCCTAGCCCGGGGAACGTTTCCTCCCAAATTCCTGACTTACGGGAATTATTATCGAGAGGAAAATCAACAACACAAGCAGCTCACTCGTGTCAATGTGAGAGGCTCATCTCGGCAGTCCTGTCAGAATGCCCTTGTTGTGCATCCGCACCTCGGCAGTAAGTATTCGATAGGTTGACGAACGTTGTTAGGCCAGCTAAACGACAACGCCGCAACAGAAAGAAGACAACTAAAGCGGAATACCCTCAGGTCACTATCAACATGATCGGCCGAGGGAAGGCCTCGCACGTTGATTCTGACGAGTCACAAGAGAGTCATCCACCAACTGTCCGAGAAATTTGTGACCAGTTCGAAGGAGTATATCAGAATACTCGGACTCGGACGGGAACTATTCGCCCGGTTGACTATCAAAAATTAGCCAAGGGCATTACAACAAGTGAGGAACATTCGGCAATAGTCGAATCTCAATCTTCAAGCTCTGTTGGAGCACGTGAGGTTTCCGCTTACACAGCAGGGAACCACGAAGACATAGCCAAAAGAGTGGACGAACATAGTGTCATACTCCAGACGCAACAGGAAACACTCCTCCAATTAAAGGAGATGTTGGCCCAGCTTCTTGCTGAAAAAGGCCAAAAACCCGAATCTTCCCGGAGAACAACTTCGAAAGGAAAACAAAGAGTGCACGAACATTCAGATCGTGAGACTCACAATCTGGGATCTTCTTCCGAAGGTGAGAGGGAGATAGAAAAAGAACTGCATCCTCAATCCACCAAGGTGGATGAACTGGAGGCTCGCCTCAACGCAATCGCCAACAGAAGCGAGCTTCGCGAAGAGGGAGTAGTACGACCTTACCCTGCTGAGTGGGATACAGCTCCCTACCCACCGAAATTTAAGGCCCCTACCTTACAACCTTTCGATGGCACAGGATCGCCGAATCAACACATTTACTACTTCAAATCCCAAACTGGAGACGTAGTAGCGAATGATGCTATCCTGACCAGGTTATTCATCGGTACCCTTAAAGGTGTCGCTTTCGAATGGTTCATGAAATTGCCTGCTAGATCTATCCAAAAATGGATAGATTTGGAAAGGCTATTCTTGGCCAGATTCTTTGAGGACGATACAGAAGTCTCCGTCCTAACTCTTCTTGCCACTAAGCAAAGGAAAGGAGAGTCAATCAAGGCTTACGTAGAGAGGTTCCGCAGCATGGCATTGCGATGCCCCTCAGGTATGACTCAATCAACTCTGGTTGAAACGTGCAGGCACAACCTGCAGACCCAACTCCTCGCTCAGATGGGAGTAGCAGAGTGTCGCTCCTGGAGACAATTAGTTTCGCAAGGAGAACAAGCAGAAGAGATAGTGGCGCGAGTCAAAGCTGAAGAAGAGCCACAACCCAAGCCGCAGCAACAACGCAATCAGCAAAATACCCAGCGGTCTAAGGGAAAAGAGACTCTAGCAGCCGACTACACGCGAGTGCCACCACCTACCAAGCAAGGCAAGGCGCCAAATCAACAAAGAGCGCCTAAACAGTATTCGTTCAAGGAGGAGCATGTGGATACCTTATTCCAATTGCTTCGAAAGAACAATAAACTCCAGTTGCCTGAAATCAGAAAACCAGATGAAGCGGGGAAAGTTGATGATCCCAACTATTGCCGTTATCACAGATTCCTTGGGCATCCTACCAAGAAATGCTATGTCTTCAAAGACATCTTGCAGAATTTGGTAAACGCTAATGTGCTCACCTTGAAACCAGAGCAGAAGACCGTATCCACTAATATGATAGCGGTCCAATTTGGTGACTTTCCCCCGGTGGTAACCGCGAACGGTGTTGTACCCATCCGCAAGGGAGAAATGCACCTAAAGAATGCTGACTTGCATAGTCAGAAGGACAGGGGGTTGGTACCCCTCACCACCCCAAAAGGGGAAATCATGTGGGTCCACCCTGATTTGCTTGAAGATCAACAGTGGACGAGCACCTCGTCCAGAAAGAAGGGAGGCAAGGCTAAATCTTCCAACATGATTAGCCCCTCCGTTGCCGAAAACGATGACCACCTCAAACCTCTTACTGATTCAGAAGAGGAGAGGATTGTCCTGGCAGCATATCCAGGAGACAACCCTGGCACTCGGTCAGGAAAAGCCTACCTGAGGGATTACGGCCAGAATGCTCAAGAGGTGGAAGAACAGCCCCAAGACGCTGGGGGTTCTGTGCCGAAGAAGCCGGTTGACAAAGGCAAACAAAAAGAGCTCCGGTTCAATAAAAATCTTCACCAGGAACTCGGGGAGTCAAGTGCTCCCTTTCAATTCAACGTCATGACTCAACTAGCTAACATACCGGCTAGGATCACTTTATATGAGCTCTTGAAGTTATCTAAAACTACCAAGGAAGCTCTGATCGAAGCTTTAAAGAATACGGAGAGCTTTATTACACAAGTCACTCCGATTCCCGAGGCTTCTGATGATCAAACTTGTCTGCAATGCCTGCAAGCGGCGAGAAGTCTACCATGCATATCGTTCACACAAGAAGACATGCAGGTCAAACACGAACATGACCGACCACTGTACTACACAGGGTATATTGGATCTTCGGAAATTAGTCGTGTTCAGGTTGACCCGGGCTCAGCGCTCAGCATCATGCCCTACAGGGTCATGCAGGTATTAGGGATTCCTATGCACCGACTGCACACTACCCAGACTACTATCTTCGGGTTCAATGCAAACAGTACCCGACCCCTGGGGAAGATTAAGCTCAGGTGCCAGATCGGAGATCTCAAGTCTGAGGTAGCATGCTACATCATAGATGCGGACACGTCTTACAATCTTTTGCTAGGACGACCATGGATACATGCCAACCGCATTGTCCCATCCACCCTGCACCAGGTTATGAAGTACGCCAATGACGAGGGCGAAGTTCGAACCCTAATCGCAGAAAAATACCCCTTCCGAGGAGTAGAAAACTTCCACACCGACTCCGTCTTCTATCTGGAGTCCCAGGAGAAAGGAGATGTAGACAGCGGTAACGAAGCTGATATCGAGCCAGATCCTGACGAAGACTGTCCTTGGGAATTAAACTTTGATGTAATGGGTCAGGGTGAGAGTAATAATGATGTACCGAGTGGGGGCGAGTGGTGCATTAATGAAGATTTCATTTTAGCGTACTTGTCTGGTGTCTCTCTTAACAATAAACAAATAGAGAATAATTCTAGTGCAGGTACCAACCCATGGCACGTACTGTGCACAGAGGCATCACTCACATTGCCGATCGAGTCATCCCTCGTTTCAGAGGAAGAAATAGAGGATGCACAGAAAGCCTTCTTCAAAGTCCCATCCAAAAGGAAAGGGCGGAAGCCGATCTGTTTTGGAAAAGTCAAACCGATACAACTCAAACGAGGAAGTTCGGAGGAAGATGATGGAGTTCCTCAATTCCATTATCACGAACCTAATTCCCTCCGGTTGATGAAACAAATGGGGTATGACTTTGACGAGAAGCAGGGTCTAAATTTCGGGAAAGGAAGGCGAACACCAATCCGAATGTCCCTAACCCCCGAAGGGAAACCCCCAGATTACTATCAAAAGACTAGAAGGGGTTTAGGATTTGTCACACCTCCCGCTGTCTCAGAAAATGAAATAAGTAATTATCTGCGTCAGGACCGCTCATCCGGAACATCTGCATATGAGTCTGATGTCAGTGTCGGACCTCTCTTTAGAAATCTGACCGTGAATATGGTTTCAATCGATCACCCGGATGAAAGTGCAGGGGACGATGAAGGGTTAATGGAATCGATCAATGACCCCTGGATCAAACGTCTTAACATTCTGTGGGACATGCGATTCGAACAACGCGAACCACCCACTGAAGATAAAGTGGTCCAGGTTAATATGGGAGACGCACAAGACCCTAAACCCATTTTCATAGCTGAGGATTTATCATCATCCGAGAAAGAAGATCTTATATCTCTCATCCGAGAATATATAGATGTCTTTGCTTGGAATTATGAAGACATGCCTGGCCTTGACCCGAGGGTTGCCGTGCACCGTCTCAACATTGATCCGGATGCCAAACCCGTTAAACAACAACAACGTAGGTTTCGTCCGGAAATTATGGAATCAATCGAGTCTGAAGTGAAAAAGCTTATAGACTCGGGTTTTGTCAGGGAAGAACAACACCCAGACTGGGTAGCTAACATTGTCCCAGTTCCCAAGAAAAATGGTAAAGTCCGTATATGCATCGACTTCCGCGACCTTAACGCAGCCTGTCCAAAAGACGAGTTTCCACTTCCTATCACGGATGTCATGATCGATAATACCTGCGGATACGAAAGAATGTCTTTCATGGACGGATTCTCCGGGTACAATCAAATCAAGATGCACCCGGACGACGAGAAGCATACTGCATTCAGAACACCGCTGGGGGTGTATTGCTACACAGTGATGCCCTTCGGCCTGAAAAATGCAGGTGCAACCTATCAACGTGCAATGAACACTATCTTCCACGAACATCTGCGTAAGAAGATCGAATGCTACGTTGACGACATCGCAGTGAAAAGCCAACATAAAGGGGATCATCTTACAGACCTGAAAACGATGTTTGAAATCATGCGAACACATCAGCTGAAGATGAATCCAACAAAATCATTTCTCGGAGTATCAAGTGGAAAATTCCTGGGATTTATTGTCACATCCAAGGGAATTTCTCTTGATCCAGAGAAAGTATGTGCTATCCAAGACATGCCACCGCCGAAGAACCTCAAAGAACTCTGAGGTTTGCAAGGCAGACTAGCCTACATCCGGAGGTTCATATCTAATCTTTCGGGGCGCTGCCAACCTTTCTCGAAGCTCATGAAGAAGGGAGTGTCCTTTGTGTGGGATGGGGAATGTCAAAAAGCATTTGAGGAGATCAAGAAATATCTCACCCAGCCACCCGTTCTCGTGGCCCCTATATCAGGAAAACCATTCCTATTATATGTAAGGGCTATGGATCATTCGCTAGGAGCGCTGCTGGCCCAGAACGATGATCAAGGTCATGAGCAAGCCATCTACTATTTAAGCAGGACCATGATGGGAGCCGAACATCGGTACAACCCGGTCGAGAAAGAATGTCTCGCTTTGGTATTCGCGGTTCAAAAGATGCGACATTACCTAGTTGGACAGACAATTCATGTCATCTCGAAGGTGAATCCTTTAAGAGTCCTGATGACGAAACCATCGTCTTTGAATTGTCGGCTTGCAAAATGGGCCATCCTTTTGTCACAATACGACATGCAATTTATGCCCCAAAAGGCAGTCAAGGGTCAAGCATTGGTAGATTTCTTAGCCGATCACCCGGTGCCAGGGACATCTAAGTTGTATGAAGAATTGCCCGACGAAATCGCCGAAGCTTGTGTTGCTCAAGAATCTACACAAGTGTGGAAATTATTCTTCGACGGCGCGTCTAGAGCAAACCCTCACGGAGCGATTACTGCGGGAGTAGGAGTGGTGCTCGTATCGCCTAATGGTCACGTAATCCCAAGAGGATTTTCCTTAATCGAACCGTGTACCAATAATGTAGCTGAGTATAACGCGTTGCTATTAGGGATGCGACTTGCCGAAGAACTCAATATTCGGCGCCTTGAGGCTTATGGTGATTCTCAGCTCATTGTAAATCAAGTCCGAGGGGAATACGAAGTACGTCATGAGGACTTAATCCCATACTACTTCGCAGTGCTGAAGCAAGCTAAGCAGTTCGAGGGATTCTTTATCGAATACATTCCACGAGCCCAGAACGCTTACGCAGATGCTTTGGCTTCATTAGCAACCTCGTTGGCATTACCACCAGGAACCGAAACGACAATCCCAGTCTCAGGACGTGAACTATACTCCTCCAAGATTCCTAAGGAGGAAAGCTCAGACAAGACAATGACGGAGGAAGTCTGTACGACCTCTATAGAATTCGAGTCTAGAGATTGGCGATTTCCATATGTTGACTATGTCTTATACGGGATCTTGCCTGACGACCCCAAGGAAGCGGCCGGCATCAAACGAAAGGCCCTCCGATTCTATTACAATACAGTCACTCAGACTCTGTATCGTAAATCCCATGACGGTATTTTGCTCCGATGTCTTTCTCAAAAGGAAGCAAAAGAGGCCCTCAAGGAAGCTCATGAAGGGATGTGCGGAGCTCATCAGCCCGGAGCTAAATTAGGGGATCGCCTCCGACGAATTGGCTATTACTGGCCAAAGATGTTCTCAGACGCGGTTGACTACGCTAAACGTTGTCACGCGTGCCAAATTCATGGGGATTTCATCCACCAAGCACCTGGGAACTTACATCCCACATTTGCATCATGGCCATTTGAAGAATGGGGCATGGATATCGTAGGTCCAATTTCTCCTCTGACTTCTAAAGGACATCGGTTCATCCTGGCTGTGACCGATTATTTCTCCAAGTGGGCGGAGGCAATCCCGTTGAAAGAAGTCAAAACTTCCAACGTAATCAAATTCATCAAACACCATGTTGTCTACCGTTTTGGAGTCCCGAGGCGGATAGTTCATGACAACGGGACACAATTCATCAGTTTTGGGTTCCGGAGGTTTTGTGACAAGTTCAGAATCCAGAGCGTTGCATCTACGGCATATTATCCGCCGGCGAATGGTCTTGCAGAAGCCTTCAACAAAACCATTGTGAAACTTCTCAAGAAATTTGTCTCCAAGAGTCGACGCGATTGGGATGAAAGACTCGGCGAATGTTTGTGGGCTTACCGCACAACGGTGAGGACCCCTACAAGAGCTACACCGTTCTCGCTGGTATATGGCTGTGAAGCCGTATTACCACTAGAAATTCAGATTCCTTCTCTGAGAGTCGCTATCACGACGAGGCTAACAGAAGAAGAAAAGCATCAACGGCGCCTGTAAGAACTTGAAACCCTAGACGACAAGCGGCTTCAAGCTAAGCAGCAGATCGAACTATATCAAGCTCGGATTTCCAAAGCCTATAATAAAAAGGTTAAGGAACGAACTTTCAAGAAAGGCGATTTGGTCTTGGCCAACAGACGACCCATGGTGATGACACACAAAACCAAAGGGAAGTTCAATCCTAAATGGGAAGGGCCCTTCGTAATAGACTCAGTTTATTCGAACGGAGCATATCGTCTTATCAATCAACAAGGAGACAGGCTCATGATGCCAATCAATGGGAAATTCCTAAAGAGATATTTCCCGTGAATCATGTAGCCCCCTAATCCCCAGTTAGATCAGGCTGGGGGTTGCCTATTTATAGTTTAACTCTATTTTGTATCTCGTCAAGTTAACACTACACCTCTGACGATTGAAATTTTCTGGAATTACTTCAAGTAATAATAAAGAGAATTTCGTTCTTTTCAGTTAACACTATATTTATAGCATTTGCATTACTTTTTCACTGTCTTGAATTATATTTCAACAAAAGTGATAATGGAAAAACAAAACGGTATCATTTTCATTCAACATTGTTAACTCCAATACAAAGTGACGATGAGCAAAATGAAAATGATACAGAGATCCCTTAATAAAAGAAAAAGGGGTACAAGACTTAAGCATCAGGTTTCATCAACTTGAGAGATTTCAGCCTGGATTTGAAGGCAGAGAGTTTCTTTTCATGAGTCACCCTGACTCGTTCTTGGATCTCTCTCCTGAGCTTAGCTTCGATAGGTTCGGCAGCAACAATGTCTTTACGAATCTTCTCGGCCGCGTGGAGCGTACGGCAAAAGTCAGTGTAGATACGATCGCCTTGAAGCCCTAACTCTTTTCGAGCATCTTCGTATTGAGCCAACTGAGTTTTCTTCTGGTCTAACTCCGCCTCCAAGCGAGCAATGTCTTTTTCAGTGGCACGAATAGCAGAAACAACACCTTTGGTGTCGGTATAGGCCCGGGTATGCTGCCTCCGTAAGAGAGATATGCGTGCCTTCTTATCAGACAAGTCCTTGCAAAGGTCTTCTCGACGATGTGACTTGGAGATCATGGCCAAGGAAAGAGCGGGTTCCACTTCAGAGTCTGGATTGGTGTGCTGCAATTTTTTAAAAGCTGCCAGCTCTGTCTTCAAGAGAGCAACTCCTCCCTTGCAGTGCTCAGTCCATGACACATCTCCCTTAGCCTCGATTTTGTCCAAACACTTGGTCAAGATGGGCTCACAGTCTTCAAAAGAAGCACCATCAAGACGGACTAGATCAGCAGTCATTTGTATCCAGTACTCCAATTCCTCGATCAGTTTCTTCAAAGCTCTTGAGCGTGGAGGAGGAATGGTTGGATAGATTGGACCTGCATCTTCTTCGTGGGCGGATGACTCAACGATTTCAGAAGAGGAATCTTTGTACATACTTTGGTCTCGGGAAGAAAAAGAAGATGCGGATTCAGAACTCCCAACAGACAGTATTTCCTCGATTTTAGTTTCTTCAGGAATAGGAGGAATTGATCGAAGCATCTCTTCCTCTCCACCGGTTAAGTGCGCGACAGGCGCAGATTTCATTGCGTCACCCATCAGCTTGGTCTTCTTTGAGTTTTTGGCTACGACAGGCAGCCGTTTACGCATTCTCCTGTCATACTCGGCCTGCTCAGCAGCAGAAAGAGCCTTCTTACCCGATCTCAGAAGATGAGGTTCAGAAGCAGGCACTTTTGGAATTGGTTTTTCTTCGGGAGAGTTAGCAATCGGTGTTTCCTCTTCGATTTCCATAGGAGTTTCTTCCTTAGGAGGCTCGATGGCAGATAAATTTCTAGGAGCTTCGACAGCCCCAGATACTTCTTGTTCGCAGGATAGATATTCTTCTATCCCCGGCAAACGAGTGCTGGAAGAACGACTCCTCGAACGATACAATTCCCGAATCTCACTTATGCAGGAGGTGTAAACATCATACCCCGTGACTTGGGAAACTTCTTCATACCAGCTGCAGAAATCGGCAACAGTAGAGCAGCCAGGCGGCGAATTGGGTAAAGTGAATTGCGCATGGGTTCCCCCGGCAGAAAAGAAGTACCATGCACGAGCTCCTTCATATAAATTCCCAACTTGAGCCAAGGCCGGGTTGGGATTGCTAACATAAAGCTGGTCATATCCAAATTGCCTAGCGAATCGAGAAGGCATATAAGGCTCAATAAAGCACTTCTCCCGCAAGCGGAAGACCAGGTAGCCCAACCTGATCATAAGAAGCCAGTTGAATGTGCCTTCTTCCAAAGAAGACGAGCCCTCAAAAAGCAAGTCCACGAAGCGGGCATCCTTCACGTCAGCTCCGTCAAAATTAGGAGCACAACAGAGCATCCGGTAATTATCTTTCCGAGATAAGAGTTGTCGAGCCCTGACTATGTAAGAATGAGTCCACGTGGCCGACTCTAATCTCTGTATGAAGGGGATGTAAGCATCAGCACTCTCCGATACTCCCGTCATCAAGGAGGGGCAATGCAGCACGAACCAGGCCACCAAGTACGTATACGGCACTGGTATGCGTGGCTGGGGGTTCTTCCCAGCTTTCTTCCTGGCGACCTTAACCGTCGAGGTACCGAGCAGATCGGAGGTCAACATCCTTAGGCCGTTTTGAATGCAGCCGACCATGGCAGTGAGGAGGCTCACGGGTCTCCCATGTGCTAGCAAAACAGCTGGATATACAACCTCAGCCAAGATCGCTTCTATTGGTCTTGACGGCACTACACACCGTTTCAACCAAACCATAAAGAAGCCTGCAAGTAGAGCCATATCAGAAATAGGAATTGCAGCCTGGTGGTGGAAATTTTCAAACTCAACACCAGCCTCAAAATCCTCTTCTACATGCTCTGTTTTGTAGATGGCGTTAGAAGCCTTAATCCGAGCTTTGGCCTCTTTGGGAGAGATGGCTGCAACACGAGACACGGCTACATCTTTCCGGTTTAAATTCTGAAAGAGGTATTCCGCCCATACGGTATGCATAATGCCCCCTCCACGCATCCCAAAGACTTGAGCACAGATGTGGAAGTGGCACATCAACTCCCAGAAAGTAGCATAAATTTCTGGGTGCGCCAACCTCAGTCGGGAAAGCTCTTCGGTAGTGGAAATGAACTCCTCATAGGGTGTTTTTCCAAGTGGCAATCCCGACACTGCTTGCATCTCATGGAGAGCAAAACCTAACTCTCCTGCAGGTGTGAAAAATGTGCAACTGTCCGGGTTATATTTCTCCAACATAGCGAAGAAATTATGGAAGCTCTGCACGACTCCCCGTCGAGTAGCTAACACGGGAATTGTGAGACCCGATTGAGTGAGTGACTCCTTAAGCTCCTCAAGAACAAAGTCAATCATACGGGTCCACCAACCTCCTTCTCCGGAACAAACCCATCCAGGGGATCTGAACGCTTGGGTAGAAAATTCACCCTGAGCCATAAGGAATTGGCGAATAAAGATGTTCGCTGGGCGTGGCATCTCCTGAACCAGCTCCTTCTTCTCAAACAAACCAGGTCTCAATCCCTTGAGCTGCCCTCCGATTTGTGTACGAGCCCGTCGACCAGATCCGAACGACACATTTTCCTTCTCTTTGACTATGTCAAAAGTCAGACCCCGACGGTGGCTTGCATTCAAAAAGTGGGAGAGGGGATACATCCTCTTCATGTTTGGAAGGAAGAAGTAGCGATTGTCAACTTTCCGCAACAGCTTCGAATCTTCTACGTGTACGAGGTGATCATCGATGGATATGCGATCTCCGAATAAGAACGCCGGTTTGGGAAACTGGGTATGACCAACAGGGGTCTCCATGTCCAAATCAGTAATCAAAACTCTAAGAGTTGAACATCGAGGAGATCTAATCATGTCCGTTCTCTCGGAGTCAGCGAAAGTGCAAAGCGGAACTGTGTTTTGAAGACTGAAAGTGTCATTCGCATCAGGTCCGCCAATATGCCCAAAATGATGCTCTTGTGAAAGCGGCACGTTCGGTAAAAGCACTGCACAATCAAAAGCAGATATTAATGAGCTATCGACATAAAGAGGAAACCCAAAGCAAAGGGTTAAAGTCTCATGTCAAATCTCCAACGCGAGGGTCGAGCCCCGCGTCAGAAATCTCCAACGCGAGGGTCGAGCCCCGCGTCAGAAATCTCCAACGCGAGGGTCGAGCCCCGCGTCAGAATTCTCAAACGCAAGGGTCGAATCTCGTGTTAAAAAAATTGGAACGCGAGGGTCGGACCCAAAGGGGATCCCAGTCCCGCGTTTTCATCCAGTTAGAACGAGTCATCTCCCTCGTTATCAAGAACCCATTTAGGGTTTTCAGAAAACTTGCCAAAGCAAGTTCTTTTAGTCGGCACCTACCACGACAGGGAGGTTCTTGCGACGGCGGGGATGACGACGACGTCATAACACGATCAGGAATACCGCCGGCGCCCTCAACCGACGGTGTTTCGGAAGTCGCTCCGGCGACTTTCTTGGAGCTTGAACCCATCCTCCGTGGCGCCATCAGCACAGTGGATCGGAGGAGATGTTTTCGAACGAAGAAGATGAAGTTCGTCGGAGATCTCGCCGAAGTCAAACGAGATTTCTCGTTCTTGGAGATAGCCAAAATTTCGAGAGTCAAGTGACTCTTGACATGACCACTCAGGTCTATTTATAACAGCCGTCAAGCTGTTGAGATGGTGCGGGATTCTAGGGAAAAATCCCAATCATTTTTAAAACGCGAAGCCCACTATCGCGTTCAAATTTCAATGGGGCAAGGCCCAAGCCCGCGTCACTAAGGCCTGAACCTCGCGTTCCAAATCTTAAACGCAAAGGTCACCTTAGCGTTATAACTCTTCGATACTTAGCCTCTAAGTTCATGGGTTCTTTTTAACAGAGTGCGTTCAAAACTCTGTATCTCCTCAACCCATCAGGTTAATATTACACCTCAGATGGTCATCGTCCTAACAGAGATTGAATTTAGTTATTATCATCACCAATATAACTATAATTCCTCTGTTAAAGTCCACTTATCGATTCTCATTAACAGAACGATAAGTCCTCAAAATCACTCAGATTATTGTCAATTTATTAGCTCTTTCCAACAGGGCAATAAATAACCAGTTTATCAGCTCTTCTCAGTGGGGTAATAAAAGTACTCAAGATCTTGTTCAAATCCTTAGTATCACAATTCATCACTCCGATGGTAAAAATAATACTTAGTGATTTTCCCCAGCAAGATATAAAAGGATTTTATCCCCACAGCTGTCACGTTAAAACCACACCTCTGACAAAATCAACTTATCGACTCTCCCCCAATAGAGCGATAAGTCCTCAAAATTGCCCCGATTGCAATTTCTTTCCTGTCACGTTAAAACCACACCTCTGACAAAATCAACTTATCGACTCTCCCCAATAGAGCGATAAGCCCTCAAAATTGCCCCGATCGCAATTTCTTTCCTGTCACGTTAAAATCACACCTCTGACAAATATCAACTTATCGACTCTCCCCAATAGAACGATAAGACCTCAAAATTGCCCCGATCGCAATTTTTCTCATGTCACGTTAAAACTACACCTCTGACAAATATCAGCTTATCGACTTTCCCCAATAGAGCGATAAGTCATCAAAGTTGCTCCGATCGCAACACTTCTAACTTATCGATTCTCACCAATAGAGCGATAAGTCATCAAAGTTGCTC
>BQKN01065750.1:117550-155109 GCA_022839385.1 Asparagus kiusianus | reverse complement strand
GCCCTTTTACTGACTTCTGCTGTTTGAAGTGCAGATCATATTGGGACAAGAGTAAAGCCCACTTCGCTAATCGCCAGCTCATGGAAGCCGGTTGAGTCATGAACACTCGGACCGGGTTAACTTTGGAGATGACGTAGATGGTTTGTCCAACCAAGTAATGCCGCATCTTCTGGATGGCGAACACTAAGGCGAGGCATTCTCTCTCAATCATAGGATATCGAGATTCCGCGCCCACCATAGTTCGGCTTAAGTAATACACCGCCTGCTCGTGACCGTTATCATCATCTTGTGCAAGCAATGCACTTAATGAGTGGCTCGTCGCCTTGACATAAATCAAGAACGGTTTGCCCGATTTCGGTGCAACGAGTACGGGAGGTTTCGAGAGATATTCTTTGATACTCTCGAACGCCTTTTGACAAGCATCGTCCCATACGAATGACACGCCCTTCTTTGTGAGCCTGGAGAACGGTTGGCATTTCCCCGAAAGGTTTGAGATAAACCGACGGATATACGCCAATCGCCCTTGCAGTCCTCTGAGCTCCTTGAGGTTCCTCGGAGGTTGCAATTCATTGATCGCCTTCACTTTGTCCGGATTAATGTGAATACCTTTGGTGGTGACGACGAATTCCAAGAATTTACCACTGGACATTCCGAGGAAAGACTTGGTAGGGTTCATCTTCAATTGATGGGCCCGCATCAAATCGAACATGGTCTTCAAGTCTTTGATGTGATCTTTCTTATCATGACTTTTCACAACCAGATCGTCCATGTAGCATTCGACAGTCTTTCGGAGATGTTCCTGAAAGATTTTCGACATAGCTCGCTGATATGTAGCACCTGCATTCTTCAAGCCGAAGGGCATGACTGTGTAGCAGAATACGCCGAGAGGCGTTCTAAATGCAGTATGCTTCTCATCATCTGGATGCATCTTTATCTGGTTGTAACCAGAGAAACCATCCATAAAGGACATCCTCTCGAACCCACACGTGTTGTCGATGATAACATCCGTGATGGGGAGAGGAAAATCATCTTTTGGACAAGCTGCATTGAGATCCCTGAAGTCAATGCATATCCGGATCTTCCCGTTCTTCTTTAGGACCGGAACAATATTGGCAAGCCATTCGGGATGTTGTTCCTCTCGGATAAATCCCGAATCGACGAGCTTTTTGACTTCAGCTTCGATTGCTTCCATCATTTGCGGACGAAACCGTCGTTGTTGTTGTTTGACTGGTTTGACCTCCGGCTTAATGTTGAGACGATGCACTGCTATATTTGGATCGAGCCCTGGCATGTCTTCATAATTCCAGGCGAATACATCGATGTACTCCCGGATAAGAGAAACCAATTCCTCCTTCTCCTCAGGTAGGAGGCTGTTACTAATGAATATCGGCTTTGGATTCTCCTCGGTTCCCATATTCACCTGAACGACTTGGTCTTCGGTAGGAGGCTCTCTTTGCTCGAACCGATCGCCATACTGCATGCTTAAGTGATGAACCCACGGGTCTTCCCATGTCGGCATCTCATCATCTTCTTCCATTGTCGTTGGATCGACCGTAGTCATGTTCGACATTAGCTTCTTGAACACTTCACCGAGACTAGCGTCGGAATCCCAACCCGAAGAGTCGGAAGAATATTCCTTCCTAGTCTTGTTAGCAATTTGGTCGATGATTT
Organism: Asparagus kiusianus; assembly: GCA_022839385.1. Taxonomy (NCBI): domain Eukaryota; kingdom Viridiplantae; phylum Streptophyta; class Magnoliopsida; order Asparagales; family Asparagaceae; genus Asparagus; species Asparagus kiusianus. The sequence goes on along the minus strand of BQKN01065750.1, from coordinate 153,438 downwards.
GCCAGCCACACTCCTCATCTGATGAGACATAGCCTAGACCTCTTTTGTGGCGATAGTAATTATCGGGTTTTCCCTTCGGTACATAGGCCATTCGGGGTGGAACCCGTGGACCTCGACCAAAGAAAAGACCCTCTCCGATCTTGAAGTCATAGCCGTGCATTTCCATCATGTTGCGCGCTTTCGCATCGTATTTGGATAGATGACGGGCTGGTTTATCATCGTCGTCTTCCTCTTCCATGAAGTGGTCGGGTATCGGAGATGCTCTTCCTTTGCCGTAGACGACCTCCTTTCCACCCCCAATCCCTGCGGGGATGATGAGCGTTGTTCCGCAAGGGTCGTGTACATGCTTCTTCGTCAAACAAAATGATTGAAGAGGCATATATAAATCAGGGTTAGCATAGAGTTCGTTGGTGATATCATCAAGACCCGTCGAGTACTCTAAATCATCGTTTATTGATAGTTCCTCGGCAAGTTGCCAATTACAACTATCTTCCGATGATTCATCATCGTCAAGATTGATTACAATGGGTACAATGTCGTTTAAAACAAAACCGCCATCATAATCAAGCCCTGGTTCGGTATCAGCTTCATCTCCGCTGTCCGTTCCTTAGGCCGATGGTTCAGTATCGGATTCAGCGCCGTATAAAAGGGAGTCGGTGAAATAATTCTCCAATCCCTTGAACGGTTGCTTATCCGCGACCACCGTCTTGACCTCATTATCTGTACCCACATATTTGAGGCACTGATGCAGAGTTGACGGGACTATAAGGTTACCGTGGATCCAAGGTCGACCCAACAGTAAATTATAGGATGTTTCCGCGTCAATCACGTAGCATGTTACTTCCGACTTCAAATCCCCAATCTGGCATTTGATTCGGATCTTCCCCAAGGGTTTGGACCCGCTGGTGTTGAATCCGTAAATCGTCGTGCCAGTGGACGCTAATTTGCTAGTCGGGATTCCGAGATGATGCATCAATCGGAATGGCATGATGCTAACAGCGGAACCCGGATCAACTTGGATCCGGTTGACAACGCTGGAGCCAATATGCCCAGTGAAATACAGGGGCCTATCATGATTTGAGTTCTTCGTCTGCATATCTTCCTTGGTGAATGAGATGCAGGGGAAGTGATGCGCCGCCAGATTGCATTGCTGAACTGAAGACTCTGGCTCCTCGGAGAATGGTTTGATCCGAGTCAAAAAGGCTTCAGAATCGCTCAAGGCTTCCTGTAAGGCTTTCCTTGTATCTTTCGACAACCGCAGCAACTCGTATAGAGTTATCCTTGCCGGGATGTTGGCCAATTGCGCCATAATGTCGAAATGGGGCTGAGAGCTTGTATTCCCCGGTTTGTCTCGTCCAATTGGATGATTGAATCGAGACGGCCTCGGGTTCTGAGCTTCTTGACGTACAGGCTCTTTTCCTTTATCCTTCTGCGGGATTCTCTCCGTAGCCACTGCAGGTGTCGGGGGAATTACTGAAATCCCCAGTTCTGACAGCGTCTTAGAAGGTGGGGTTTTGGTACCCAACTGCTCGGTAGCATCCGGATATTTGAAATGATACTCGTTCCCGCTTCGGGTTGCAAAAGCTTCCTGCTCATCTTCAGAAAGTGGGAACGTCAGAATTTTATCGTCATCCACCCCCGGTATGGCAGAAGCACCGTAGCATGATTTGCCTTTCCTCTTCGATTTCTTCTTGCTCTTTGTGGAAGAGGTCGTGGCCCACTGTTCATCTGCGATCAAGTCTGGATGAACCCACAAGATTTCGCCATTTGGGGCTGTGTGTGGCACAAGCCCTTTCTGACGCTATTGGTGCGGATCATCATTCACCGTCTTCACCGCCGCTTTGATCACCGACTCGTGTTGGAACCAACTCGATGGAACAGATCCAAAGCTAATGGATACGGTGTTTGCGCCCACCTTTTTCTCCTTGGGCTGTTTCATGGTGATGACCCCAACATCGATTAGGGCCTGAATTTTATCCTTGAGAGCGTAGCATACCTTTGTAGGATGGTGCACCGCTCGGTGGAATGCGCAGTATTTCGGATCATTGACCCTCTTGGCATCTTCTTGATCCTGAATCGGCGGCAGCTTGATCTTGTTGTTCTCGACCAAATACTTGAAGATACCGGGGATTTCATCCTCTTTGAACGAGTAGACTTTTGGGAACCTCGGCTCCCCAACCTTTTGCTTCTGGGGCTGTTGCTGCCATCTCGGTTGTTGAGGCGCCCTCTGTTGCTGCTGCTGCGGCTGCTGTGGCTGTTGCGGCTGCTGCGGCTGTGCTTGCACTTCAAAGACTTGATTTGCGACCACCGCATTCGCATGCGCCTTCCCTTTACCCTTGGGGGTAAAATTTGGTTGCGGGGCATTATTGGGTATTTGCCCTCTCTCTGCTTTCTTCCTCTTGAGGAATCGTTCAGCTCACTCTCCCCGCATCTTCAAATCCTTCCAGGTTTTGGACGGTGCCATTCCCATGGCTTCGAGGATGTCGAGCGTGAGGTTGTTGTGGCAAGTCTCAAGGATGAAATCCTCGCTGACCGGATCCCTACAATTCATAGCTTTGTTCCGGAATCTTTTCACGAAGTTTTCAACCGTCTCGCCGTTCTTTTGCTTTTCATCGAACAGCGTGCCGATTGAAACTTCGGTGTCATCATCAAAGAAATTTGTTAGGAACATATCCTCCATGTCGTCCCAGCCGTTGATGCTTCCGGGCTTGAGACGGCGATACCAATCGAAGGCAGCTCCGCGAAGAGTGCCGACGAATGACCGCACCATGAGGGGCTCATTTCCGGAAATGATTCCTAAATGAGACTTGAAGTAGATTAAATGCTGGGTAGGGGAACCCTTCCCATCAAATGGCGTAAAGTTAATCAGATTAAACTTTGCCGGATATGGGATCGATTCCCACTCCCTTGGATAGGGGCAGGGTATACCAGACCTTTTTACCTCTTGAGCACTCATCAACGCATTGATTTTGCTCTCAAGGTCTTTCATCTTCCTGTCCTCACTTGTCTCGGTCTTCGAGTGGCTTCGAGGTGAGGTGACATGGTCCTCTTTTGCATTATCCTCTGCGGGACCACCCCCATTGCTGGTGTTGACAGGAGGGACGTTAACATTATCCCCTTCCCGTTCATGCTCCTCCGGATTGCGCTGACTCGGTTCTCCTTGGTGAACCGTCATTGCCGCGATCTGTTGGTCGTGCATCTCCCTCATCCGCTGCATGGCCATCTCCATTTCAAATTTGAAGCTCTCCTTTTGCTTGGCCAGGGCTTCTTCAAGTATCTTCGACACTTGTTCGGCGCTGATCATGAGCGATTCATAAGGTTGGCCTGCACTTGAAGTGGTGTCGTCGGATGCGACGGCGGAGCAGGTATCAGAATCAGCATCTGATTCTTCTTCTTCTAGGGAAAGTCCCTTATGTACTCTTGGGTAATTCTTTCATTTGATGGTTCCCGACCGTAACCATGTCATGCATCGGGATGCCTCGGCAAGTTGATCCAAGTTGAGACGTGGTGTTGACCCCCCTCTGCCGGTCATGTTGACTGACACTTTCGAGTATTCATCCTCTCGGCGGAGCGGTTTCTTCTTGTGGAAACGCTTCGGCTTAGAGAGTCTCTCGAACACCGAGATTCTTGTTGGGGTCTGAGTACAGCAACACTCGGACAGCACTGCCTTGATAATGTTGGCACACGGGCAGCGGGACTCCATATCCTGCATGTATCTCTTTCGAGTTTTTCCCACACCCCCGGCCCTGTAGTACAGCTCATCAGCTTGATAGCTGGAGCAACCTACAGAGTGTTGGTAGGTGTCCCTTGGTATAACACGCTCATCCTCAGACGAGTGTGTTTCCCTTTGGGAATGCAAAACTTGGTTAGATTTTTCAAGAGTGGCCCGTTCAATTTTACGCTTTTGGGAGCGTAGAAATCGAACGGGCTCTTTTAATTCGACTCGCAACTCAGTGCGGTCGGTGATAGGGGCTTTCCCTTTTTCATCTTTCTTGGGGGGATTGATTCGACCCCCGGTCTGGTTTTTAACTTGGGGACCTTTCAATGGTCCCAGCCGTTCTTTGACGGGTATTCTACCTCGGTTCTCCGGTAAGGGACCGAGGCGATTCGTCAAAGGAACCTGGGATCTTGAATGATCCCCTTTTTTACCTGGCCCTGTTGAGGGTGCCGGTACAGGAGGAGTAGGCTCTGATTTGGTTGAACTCTGGGCGATAATCTTGCCCTTCTTTGCTGGAAGTGTTGGTGTCGATTTAGGAACCCACACCGATTTGCTTTTGGACGGCGTTTTGACCGCCGTTTCTTGCTGCATCTCCTCTGCCTTCTTTAAGAGAAGTCGAGCATGTGCAAGTAGGGCGCGGCGCTTCTTGATTCGCTCCTCGAGCGTGGAGCGGTTCCTCTTGACGCGGATCCACTCACTTGCTTCTGTTTTGGAGGGGAGGTTGATTGCTTGCCGTTGCTCTTGTCGCTGCCTCGACTTCAGATCCTCAGCATAGCGCACTCCATCTTTCGACTCCTTAGCCCTGGCGAGCTGTTGAGCGAGGCGTTGGCGGCGTCTTTGGATCGCCCTTTTTGATGGAGTTGGAGCAGCATCACTCATTGCCTTTGGTGCTGTTGGATCTACGTTCTTGACCACACTGATCGACGCAAGGCCGTTGTGTGGTGCAAGTGTAGCAGCAGCGACGGCGGGGTCTTGAATTGAGGAGTTGGAGATCCCGCAAGCCCTTTTTGGAGATGGGTTCTTCCTGCGCCGATGCGGAGAGGCAGATCTGGAGGAGGAGGAGGAGAGGTACTCTTCATACTTCTGCTGGTCGAACTCGTACTCGACCTCTTCATTCACCCGGATCTTGAAGGCCGGTTGCGTCACTCCGATCTCGGCAGCGTGATCGGTGGCTCCCACTGTGGTCGCCAGCTTGTTTCCGGTAAAAGTTGCTGTTTTCATTGATGTTCTCTTTTTCGAGATCTGTTACAACTTCGAACGTTACAACAGGGTAAAAATGAAAACAAAAGGGTTACAACTTTAACGAAAATAAACACGAGATCCCGGTTTGGTACGGTCTCGCTTGCGTGGGTTGTTGGCCTGTGACGGGGACGTCAATATCCGTGGACCGCCGACTCTTCAAGATCCTTCCGGGAAAATCCGGCAGAGCTTCGTCTATCCGCGTGGGATATAGAAGCAGAACTTCGTCGATCCGCGTGAGATCTAGAAGCGTAAAGCGTATATCTCGGCTAACGCGAGATAATAGCTCTTCTCAGTGTCGCCTGCGAAGGGCAACACCAAGGAACAGAAGGGGGGTGAATGAAGAAAAGGATGAAGACCTTTCGCTCCTCGATCCGGCAGGGCTTCGCCGTTCTCCTGCAGACTCTGACTCCTCACTCCGGCAGGGCTTCGCCGCTCTCTTGCAGAACAATCCTTGGCTAAGATAATTCAGCCTTGAATTGAGTGCCAAAAAATCAAGAGCCCTTCACAAAGGAGGCCAAGGGGGCTATTTATAGCCAAAAGGAGAGGGGGGGCTGATGTGAGACACCCCCTAGGGGGTGTCTCGGCCCTGGCCGAGACACCCCTAGGGTGTCTTGGCTTTGCCAAGACGCCTCTCGGGTGTCCCGGGCCTGCCGAGGCCCATTTAGGTGTCCCAACGCAGTCCGAGGTCCTGCCGTTGTCCTGTCGTTGTCCCGCCGTTGACTCGCTGTTGACTTTTCGTCCGAACTCGGATTTGAGTGATTTCGGATGCGTTGGAATCGTGACGGTGAGCTCTGTAGGCCCCGATGGTTGGATTATCCGTGGGGTGATCGGGGCACAGCGGGCGTTGGTCCAATTGCGGTGATCGCGGGGTTTTCGGTCAACCCGTATTCTCGTGATTCTGACATTCTGTCGGCTCACGTAATCCGTCGGTTTGCTTCAGTCGCTCACCGGCGTCATTTGAGCTCTTGTGAACTGGGTAGCGTCGTTCGATCGTCGATCGTTAACACCGAGCTGTGAGTGGGGACCTATCGGCAATTTTCGATGCCTACAGTCACAAGTCAACAAACTTCTTCTAAAACGCGGAAGTCATCCCCGCGTCACAATTATGGAAGTGCAGGCGACCCCCGCGTTTCCAAGTCACAAATTAACGTGAGCGACCCTCGCGTTCGTGGGAGTTCAACCCACACCGACCCCCGCGTCACCAAGCAGGCAACAAGCCAAAACGCGAGCGACCCTCGCGTTCATCAATGTTCAGCTAACACCCAACCTCGCGTCTCAATCCTAAGACACGAAGTTGGGTTCTGAACGCCAGATTGGGCGTTTGACTTGTTCAAACACGAGTCGAACGGTTTCAGAACTGATTCCCCACGTTCTGAGGGATTTTCGCCCACGTAGGAGCGGATATAGGGGTCAGTTACAACCCCTTATCCCCCTATAAAAGCTCAACAAACTCGAGAGAGTTAGAGGCTGGCTCTTTGAAAACTGAAGAGTGAGTAGGTTGGATTTTAGAGATCTAAACCGCACAGGTTGGAGATTTAGCAGCAACGAAATCCTTGGAGATAGGATTTTTGAATCAATCTCAGGAGATCAGAGCCGAGAGGATTCTTCGACAACGGATACAGCTTGATCATTAACCGAATTTTCGGTTCTAACAACTCTATCTACAGAGTTTTAACTCATTCAGAGTTCTTAAACTCATTAAAGAGTTACGTATAAAACTTCCTACAGAAGTTCATCGTTCCCACGAGATAAGAGACGGTCGGATCGTCAACGGAGAGCAAGTTCGACGCTATCAATCGAAGGAAGCACTCCATCGCTACCAAGAAGAACCCAGTTTTAAACAAAGGGGAAGAACCAATTTCGTTCTCCTCTCTTTTGTAATCAAGTTGTAATCGAGATCAAAGGAATCAATTCAAATTTTCTTTTATCTTCTTTATTGCAATTTTCCTACATACATCTATCTAGATCGCCCGCATAATCTGAATCCACATACCCGTCGATCTGACATGTATCTCCACCAAAACACAGACCCGTATCCGCGGTACCTTTCAAGTACCTTAGGACCTATTTCACCGCTTCCCAGTACGTCTTTCTCGGATTCGCCATGAATCTGCTGACCACACTAACCGCCTGTGAAATATCAGGGCGTGTACACACCATTGCGTACATTAAGCTGCCAACTGCACTAGCATAAGGGACACGATCCATGTGTGCATTATCTTCCGCTGTAGTGGGAGATTATTTACCTGAAAGCCTAAAGTGTGGAGCCAATGGGGTCACCACCAACTTTGCACTTTGCATCCCGAACCTCGCGATCACCCGCTCTATGTAGCCCTTCTGACTCAAGAACAATCGCCGATTCGCCCGCTCTCTTCTAATCTCCATACCCAGTATTTTCTTTGCAGCGCCCATGTCCTTCATCTCGAACTCATTGCTAAGTTGAGATTTCAGCTTATCTATCTTCACCTTGTTCTTCGATGCAATAAGCATGTCATCCACATATAACAGGAGATAGATATAATCACCTCCACGAAGCTTCCGAATGTAAACACAACAATCATAGTCGCTTCGGGAAAACCCATGCTTCAGCATGAAGGAGTCAAATCGCTTATACCACTGTCGTGGAGATTGCTTCAATCCATATAGTGATTTTCTCAAGCGACAAACATGATTCTCCTTGTCCTCAACCTTGTAACCCTCAGGTTGATGCATATAGATCTCTTCATCCAAGTCTCCGTGCAGGTAGGCAGTCTTGACATCGAGTTGTTCCAGCTTAAGATCACCATGAGCAACAATACTCAATAGCACCCGAATAGAAGTGTGTTGTAGGATCTGAAATAGATACACTTGAACACTAGAGGGGGGGTGAATAGTGTTCTTTTAAAATTTATGCAAAGTATATTATAAATTGCAAAGAAAAATGGCAATCTCAGAAAATCACAATCACAAACACAAGGATTTATACTGGTTCCACCAATCCGGTGTACATCCAGTCCCCAAGCAAATCCCGCTTGAGATTTTTCATTATGATTTTGAATAAACTTACAAAATCAAACGCAAACCTGACCAATTTGCAAGTCCCTACAAATTGCAACACCAATTGACAAACACCTTATCAATTTGAACACCAATCTCTACACCAAGAGATCAACCCTCTCAAACCCGAGAGAAATCATTTTGAAGCAAGAAAACAATTGATCCTATAAGCCTTGAATGTGTAATGAAGTGCAGTAGTGGCTTAGGATTCTTTTAACCTCGGTAAATTGCCTAAATGATAGGTATTTGATGAATGTTTAAAGGCAATTTCAGAAACTTCTCTTTTTCACAAAATCTGAATATTTTTCACTTGAAAATTTGCACAAAGATCAAAGCTTATGGGTATGTATGTCTCTGCAATTTTTCTGAACAAATAATCTATTTATAGCCCTTGAAAAGACAAATTTTTGAACTTTAAAAACGTTTAAAAACGGCTATAAACAGTCATAAATTCAAACTTTGAAATCTGGAAAAACTGTATCTGTAGTCGACTACTATTGACATTAGTCGACTACACTGAGTTCAAACAGACTCTGTGTATTCAGAATATTTCTTAGTAGTCGACTACAATGCTCATTAGTCGACTACACTGTAATTTGACAGAAACTGATAAAACGAAATTTGAGTTCAGTAGTCGACTATAATGATGATTAGTCGACTATACTGTAAAATAACAGAAACTTATGTTTCTGTCGAACACCTGAGTAGTCGACTATAATCTATTGTAGTCGACTATACTGTAAATTGACAGAAACATGTATTTGAGTTTTATACATGAGTAGTCGACTACTATTCTAATTAGTCGACTACTAAGAGTAAAAATTCTGCTATAAAAAGTTTTTATAATCAAGTTTTAATTATAATTCTAATGGTTAACATAGGGAATTTTTATAGTTAACCAACATACTAAGCATGTGTTAGTGTGTTCTAATATTTTGTGTGTGTGCATGTGTGTGATCAAGGCTTATACAATTATTCTAAGTAAAGAAAATGTAAAATACATTATCTCATTTGTTCTTCATCTTCTTCACTTCAAAATGCCTTGAAATCAACTTGCACTTGTACATATTCTATTATTGAAATCTGCATATAAAAGTTAGTACACATACTGTATAAATTATTATCATCAAAACACTATCATGGAGATATGATATTCAACATTCTCCCCTTTTTTGATGATAACAAATAATTTATGTTAAAGTATGTATTTTATAATCAGGTTAAGAACATAATGAAATAACCATACTTACTCCCCCTGCATATATGCAAATTTAAGTCTATAACAATACATATCATAAGTACATAACATAAGTACATAACATAACTATTTCTCCCTCTTTGTTATCAACAAAAAGAGGAAGCTAAACATGACATTATTTCTTCAACATGAGCTAAAACTTCAAACAAATCATCAAGGTTATGAACATAGTCCATAACTTCACCCATCCAAATAGGTAGGCAAAGACTTGCCATAAAGACCAAAAGTTCCATATTGTTCATCACCATGATCTGTTTAAAATATATAGCACATGCATTATCTAACCAAACATTATCATAGATAATAAAAACACACAATCAACATAAGTGACATAGTAGCAACATAAAAACCAAATTACATAAGTCTTAACTACTCACAACTACATAGTTTTTGAAACTTAAACAGAATAACATAAGTGTTTTGAAACTTAATCATAAAAACATCTTAAGATGCTGGAGGAGGTTGCTGTCCTTGAAAAAACGTATTAAACTTTGTGTCCAAGTCTTCAAACTTCTTGATTAGCTCTTCTTGATTACTAATGATATATGAATTCTGTGCATATAGAGCTCTTTGACCAGTTTCAAGTTCAAGGATACGTGCACTTAAGGTGTTGTATTGCACGTCTGAAAAGCATGAGGGTTCTGTAGGAAATGGTGGTGGTTTACTTGAAGAAGCTCCTGCTTGAGTTGAAGATTGTGGAATTTCTTCTTGATGAGGTTCAGGTTCATGTTGAGGATTATGTTCTTAAATTTCAAAATTAGTCAATTTGATCCTAGTTAAGACATTGGAATCAAAAAATTCAATCGAATGAACAACAGAATTTTCAGATTGAAGATCAACATGAAATTTGTCAAATATTTTTGTTAGGAATGCACCATAAGGTAGAAATCTTCTTGGAATAGTTAAAAGATTGTCAAAGTAAACCTCAGCCTAATTAACTTGAATATTTTCCATTATAGCATATAGAGCTTTTGCTAAATCTAGGAAAATGAAATGAAAACTCCCAGTTTTTGGAAACAAGTTATAGGCTAAGATACGTGCAATGAACCTAGCAATTGGACGAAGTTTGTTTGAGTTATTTAAAGGTTTGCCATATCCAGGAAGAAATATATGATTGGACAGCAGTTCTGAATCATTCATCCTAACAGACCTAAGAGAAACTCCTTGATAAGGAATATTAAAGATTTTACCAATTGACTTTGTAGTTAAGTCAATCTCTATTCCTTTAACAAGAGTTTTTAGTTTTTCAGAACCACCAATAGTTCCCACACATTCTATATTAGTATAGAACAGTTGTACAAGAAACGGATATGTGGGTTTTCTATTTTCAGCAGAGAATAACTCAAGCAATCCCTCATTTTCAAAATATGAACCAAAGTTCCAGGGTATAAAATCATCAAATTTCACAAATCGTCCTGGAAGAACTTCAAAAGTTGATATTTTGTTAAATTCTTCTAATAAATCAGGACTTTTTAAATAGATAATGATTTCATCATTGACAGATGTATGGGTTTGCTTAGCTTTCTTAGATCTAGACATGATTAGATAGATAAATGACAAAAGATGTAAAGATCAAGTTTAGAAGCAATACCCCAGACTATAGAAACCTAGATTAGTCGACTATTGCTTGGATTAGTCGACTACTGAGCTTGAATGCTTGACAGATTTAAAAGATTTGAAGAAATTGATGAAAAAGTTGAGAAAAGAGAGATGTCCTAACCTGGAATCGTTGTTTCTGAAGTGGGGAAGATGAGTTTTCGGTTTTGGGTAGAGTTAGTGGGTGGTTTATGATTTTTACTTTATCTTTTAAGAATAAAATACAATGAATGGTTGAGATTTGATAGTAAAGTGAGTGTAGGGTTAAGATTTAATCTTAAATGTGTGGTTAGGATTGATAGAGTTGAAAAACAAAGGTTGAGATGAATTTTACTTAACTGAAACGGGTATGGGTATTGGTTTTTGGTTTGGAAATCCAATAAGCTTTTAAAAACTATAAAACTGAAAGTTCAGGATCAGTAGTCGACTAATAGTGAGAGTAGTCGACTACACTGTATTCGACAGAAAAGAGATTTTTAGTTTTTAACTCAGAGTATTCGACTAATCTGTATTGTAGTCGACTACACTGTAAACAACAGAAGGTTGATTTTGAGATATTAACATTGAGTAGTCGACTATTAAGACAAGTAGTCGACTACACTGTAATTTTTAGGAAAAGATATTTGTACTACTTGTGCATGTAGTCGACTATAAGTCAAATTAGTCGACTATTTATAGTATAAATGTATATGTGTTTGATTTAAAAATTAATTTAAATCTTCAATTGAACATATACCTCATTCCCTTCTTAATTTAACATAAATTTCTTCTTTTAGGGGTTTTGTTAATATATCTGCTATTTGTTTATCTGTAGGTATAAATTCTAATAAAATGTCACCTTTAAGCACATGATCACGTAAAAAATAATGTCTAATATCAATGTGTTTTGTACGTGAGTGTTGAATAGGATTTTTAGATAAATTAATTGTACTAGAATTGTCACACATAATAGATGATATGGGACAATTTATGCCATAATCAGTTAAAGTTTGTTTCATCCATAATATTTGTGCACATGCAAGACTTGCAGCAATATATTCAGCTTCAGTTGTTGATAAAGACACTGAATTTTGTTTTTTACTAAACCAAGATACAAGTGAATGACCTAAGAAATGACATGTTCCACTTGTACTTTTTCTATCAGATTTACATCCCGTAAAATCAGTATCACTATATGATATTAAATCAAAAGAACTATGTTTAGGATAAAATAAACCATAATTTGTAGTATCTTTAATATATCTAAAAATTCTTTTTACTGCTTTAAGATGTGATTCTTTAGGATTAGATTGAAATCTTGCACATAAACATACACTAAACATAATATCAAGTCTACTTGCAGTAATGTAAAGAAGTGATCCAATCATACCTCGATAGAGCTTTTGATCAACATTTTTACCATTTTTATCTTTGTCAAGTGATGTAGTGGTGCTTATTGGTGTTGGTTTGCTTGATGAATTTTCCAATCCAAATCGTTTGAGTAAATCTTTTGCATACTTGCTTTGATTGATGAATATTCCTTCTTTCAATTGTTTAATTTATAGTCCAAGGAAGAAATTTAGTTCACCCATGTGACTCATTTCAAATTCATCCTGCATAGTCTTAGCAAATTCTTGACAAAGATTGTTGTTAGTAGAACCAAAAATAATATCATCTACATGTAGGCGTCTAAAAATGCCTATAAGTTCCCGTATGAAGCTCGAGACGAAAAGGAGGCGATAAACGTCATCATTCAAATCGAGAAGATCCACCAAGTGGCCCGCACGCTCGCCAGCCACCAAATCAGCGAACCAAGTGGCCAGCGTGTTCACCGGCCACCGCCAAGTGGCCCGCACGCTCGCCAGCCACCAAATCAGCGAACCAAGTGGCCAGCGTGTTCACCGGCCACCGCCAAGTGACCCACACGCTCGCCAGCCACCAAATCGACGTACGAGTCAACGAAGCAATGAGATACACACAAAACGATGGAACGAACCAAACTCTAGGAAACCGCGAAAGCCTCTGGCGACCGGGACGCGTCAAAACAGTCCGGTCAGACCAGTGGCTCGGCCACATGCCAAACCACCATTTGGTGGCTCGGCCAAGGCCGAGCCACTTCGGTGAAACGGTCAGAATCAGTTTTTTCGGTTCTTTCGTGGATTCTTTCGGGATTTGTGGTTCCAACTGCTCTGATATTGCTGTTAGACAGTTCCTAACTGAAGATAGAGGAAATCCCTCGTTTTGATCCAACAAAACCACCAACCAAGCCTATAAATAGAGGCTCAGGTGTTCATTTTTAAAGGATCTGGAGATCAAGAGGACGAAGTGCTGTCAAATTGGAGATTGGAGCACGAATTTCAGAGAGTTAGCAGATCTTGGCGGAGTTCTTCAACAAAGTAAGGGTTCGAGAGATCTGAGATTCATTCCACCATCCTCCGGATTTAAGCTTAGTCTTAAATCCCGAGAAGAGCCGTGATTTTGCTTAGTCAAAATCGCCGCTACTGCAATCACTTCCTTCGTGAAGCGAAAGCACTAATTATCCAAACTTCTGCTCACCGGATCTGATCCGTAGGCGGTCCACGGATAAACCCCGGCACCGGCAACGATCCCGCACAAGCAATAGACGATAAACTTCTATTGTGTGTAGTTTGAGAGAAAATTGTAACTTTTGATTTAAAGTCTTATAAAAAGGCTATTTTTGTTGTTTGAGTTTATTGTAGGTGTCTGAAGCTGTAATGGACTCATCAATGAAATCAATTTTCCACCCAAACACTACATAAATTTGAATTAGTAAAATATCTTTGTTTATTTTCTTAATAAATAATGTTGAATCAACTTTTCCAATTTCAAAAAACCTGAAGTTAAAAGAAACTTCTTTAATCTATCATACCAAGCACAAGATGCTTGTTTAAGACCATATAATGCTTTCTTAAGTTTAAAAACATGATTTGGAAAAGTTTCATGTTCAAAACCTGGAGGTTGTACATTCTACAAAAACTTCTTCTTTTATAAAACCATTTAGAAAAGCACTTTTAACATCCATTTGAAATAATTTAAAATTCATAAAACATACAAATGCAAGTAAAATCCTAATTGATTCTAATCGTGCAACAGGTGCATAAGTTTTATCATAATCAATTCCTTCTTCTTGATTATAACCTTGAGCAACTAATCTAGCTTTGTTTCTAATAACTTGACCAAATTCATCTAATTTGTTTCTAAAAATCCATTTTGTTCCAATAATGGATTTATTTTGAGGTCTAGGCATAAGATCCCAAACATTGTTTCTAGTAAATTGATTAAGTTCATCTTGCATAGCAATTATCCATGAATCATCAATAAGAGCTTCTTTTATATTTTTAGGTTCAATAGTTGAAATAAAAGCATTATGAGCAATTAAATTAAAATGAGATCTAGTAGTTACTTTATCAGAAATATTTCCAATAACTAAATCATGTGAATGATTTTTAACTTCTACAAAATCTTTAGGTAAATTATTTTGTATATTTTCATCTTTTGTAATATCTATCATTGGAGTATCATGAATAGTATCAATTATATCATCATCATTATTTAATACAATAGGTGTTTTTGAAAAATTTCATCAAAAGAAACATGTAAGGATTCTTCAATAACTAGTGTTCTTTTGTTATATATTCTATATGCTTTACTATGATTAGAATATCCAACAAAAATTCCTTCATCGGATTTAGAATCAAATTTATCTAAATTATCTTTTGTGTTTAAGATAAAACATTTACAACCAAAAACTTTAAAGTAAGATACTTTAGGAATTTTGTTATAAAATAATTCATAAGAGGTTTTCTTTAAAATAGGTCTTAATAAAACTCTATTTAAAACATAACAAGATGTTGATACAGCTTCTGCCCAAAAATATTTCGGTAAATTACTATCACACAACATGGTTCTAGCACATTCTTGTAAAGTTCTATTTTTTCTTTCTACAACTCCATTTTGTGGAGCAGCACGAGGAAAAGAAAAAGTATGTGATATACCATGTTTGTCACAATAATTTGCAAATAATTCATTTTCAAATTCACCTCCATGATCACTACGTATAGAGATAATAGAAGTAGATTTTTGATTTTGAATTCTTTTGCAAAATATTGAAAATTCATTAAAAGCATCATTTTTATGTTTAAGAAAAATTACCCATGTAAATCTAGAATAATCATCAACAAGAACAAATGCATATCTACTTCTATTTAAAGATGCAACTCTAGATAGACCAAAAAGATCTATGTGAATTAATTCTAATGGTCTATTTGTAGATATTACATTTTTAGATTTAAAAGAAGATTTGTGCAATTTTCCTTGTTGACATGCATCAAAAAAATTATTTTTAAAAGACATCTTAGGTAAACCATTTACTGAATCATTTTTAGAAATCTTAGACATATGTTTAAAATTAACATGTCCAAAACGTTTATGCCATAAAATAGAATCATTAGATGATGCAATAAGACAATGTTCATTTGAAATATTTTTCATAGATAAGACATATATGTTATTCTTTCTATGACCTTTAAAAATAATACTTATTAAATCAATATCATAAATTAAACATGATTCTTTTTCAAAAACAATTTTATAACATTTATCACATAGTTGACTAATACTAAGTAAATTATGTTTAAGACCATCAACTAATAAAACATTATCAATGATAGGTTTGTTTGGATTACCGACAGATCCAATACCGATGACTTTTCCTTTATTGTTATCTCCAAAAGTGACGGTATTACCATCCTTGTTTTGAAAAGATGACAACAGTTGTATGTTTCCAGTCATATGTTTGGAGCAACCACTATCCAAAATCCACCTATCTTTCTTGGGTACCTGAAATAATAAACATTTATATTTTGGTACCCATACTATGTTGGTTCCTTTAAATTAGCCTTTAGGAAACCAAACCCATGAAGAGTTTGATTTGCCTAAATAGTTAGATGATAAACAAATATTTTTAATAAAATCAGAGATATAAAAAATTTTATTTAAAGAAGATAATTCTTTTGGAACCCAAATTGAAAAAAAAATTGATTTCTTTTTACACAAATTTTTATTTATATATTCATTCAAATCACAAGATGGTTTTACAAAAATTGTTTTCTTTGATTTATTTTTATTATTTTTAAAACCTAATCCTTTTGTCTTTTGTGATTCTTTTTGAAAACAAAGAATGTTATTAAGATTTTCTTTACCTTTATTAAATTTGCTTACATTTAGACATATATCTTCATATCTTGATTTAAAAGAAGAAATATCTTTTTCTAAATTATTAATACGAATATTTAAATCATTACATTCTGATTTTAAATATTTATTTTCATTAGATAAACATTCATTTTCTTTAAGTAAAGAAAAATTTTCTTGTTTCAATTCAATTATTTGAGAATTAGAAAAGGTAGAGGAATTTAAATCAGAAATTTCTTCAAGTAATCTTTTATTTTCACCTTTAAGAAAATTATGTGAAGTCTTTAATCTCACAAAAGTTTCATATAATTCATTGAAAGCATCTAAAGTTCTTCATTTTCACTTACTTCATCTTGTGCCATGAAACATATGTGAGCACTTTCCTTTTCTTCAATCTCTTCATCTGAAGATGACTCATCACTATCATCCTAAGTGACTGCCATTGCTTTCCTTTTCTTGTTATTTTGAATGTTGTTAAAATTGTTAAATAACTTGATTTTTGCTTATTCTTCAACATTGGACAATCTTTCTTCATATGCCCTGGTTTATTACACTTAAAACAAAGAGGGTTATTTGAAATTGAACTCTTAGATTTAAAATTACCTCGTTTTATAAATTTCCGAAATTTTCGTGCAAACATGCCCATTTCTTCATCATCATCATCTGAATCTTCTTTATCGGAAGTAGTATTGAATGCAAGAATTTTCTTGTTCTTTGATTCTTCATCATTCTTTCTATCTTCAAGTTGAACTTCATATGCCATAAGATTACCAATAAGATTTTCAACCGAAAGAGTTGACAAATCATTGGCTTCTTCAATAGCGGTAACTTTCTTTTCCCATTGTGGAGTGAGTGAACGAAGTATCTTTCTTATCATCTCCACTTGTGTATATGTTTTTCCAAGACCAATGAGAGAATTTGTGATGTCGGTGAATCTTGTGAACATTTCTCCAATAGTCTCATTTTTCTTCATCTTGAACAATTCAAATCTGTGCACAAGAACAGAAATTTTAGATTCTTTAACTTTATTTGTACTTTCATGAGTTACCTCAAGTATGTGTCATATATCATATGCAGATGTGGCCGTTGACACCCTATTGAACTCATTCTTGTCAAGTGCACAAAATAATGCACTCATTGCTTTTGAATCCAAATTTGTATTATTTCTTTGAGAAGTAGTCCATTTTTCAAAAGGAGTTGTAGGCTTCTCATATTTTGTTTCCACGACGTCCCAAAGTTCGTAGCCAATAGATTAAAGGTAAATCTTCATTCGACACTTCCAATAGTTGTAGTTCAATCCATCGAACATTGGTGGACGATTTGTAGAGTGACCTTCTTTGAATTGTGATGTATTTATAGATGCCATCTTTCACCTTGCTCTGATACCAAATGTAGGATCCGAAATAGATACACTTGAACACTAGAGGGGGGGGGTGAATCGTGTTCTTTTAAAATTTATGCAAAGTATATTATAAATTGCAAAGAAAAATGACAATCTCAGAAAATCACAATCACAAACATAAGGATTTATACTGGTTCCACCAATCCGGTGTACATCCAGTCCCCAAGCAAATCCCGCTTGAGATTTTCCACTATGATTTTGAATAAACTTACAAAATCAAACGCAAACCTGACCAATTTGCAAGTCCCTGCAAATTGCAACACCAATTGACAAACACCTTGTCAATTTGAACACCAATCTCTACACCAAGAGATCAACCCTCTCAAACCCGAGAGAAATCCTTTTGAAGTAAGAAAACAATTGATCCTATAAGCCTTGAATGTGTAATGAAGTGCAGTAGTGGCTTAGGATTCTTTTAACCTCGGTAAATTGCCTAAATGATAGGTATTTGATGAATGTTTAAAGGCAATTTTAGAAACTTCTCTTTTTCACAAAATCTGAATATTTTTCACTTGAAATTTTGCACAAAGATCAAAGCTTATGGGTATGTATGTCTCTGCAATTTTTCTGAACAAATAATCTATTTATAGCCCTTGAAAAGACAAATTTTTGAACTTTAAAAACGTTTAAAAATGGCTATAAACAGTCATAAATTTAAACTTTGAAATCTGGAAAAACTGTATCTGTAGTCGACTACTATTGACATTAGTCGACTACACTGAGTTCAAACAGACTCTGTGTATTCAGAATATTTCTCAGTAGTCGACTACAATGCTCATTAGTCGACTACACTGTAATTTGACAGAAACTGATAAAACGAAATTTGAGTTCAGTAGTTGACTATGATGATGATTAGTCGACTATACTGTAAAATAACAGAAACTTATGTTTCTGTCGAACACCTGAGTAGTCGACTATAATCTATTGTAGTCGACTATACTGTAAATTGACAGAAACATGTATTTGAGTTTTATACATGAGTAGTCGACTACTATTCTAATTAGTCGACTACTAAGAGTAAAAATTCTGCTATAAAAAGTTTTTATAATCAAGTTTTAATTATAATTCTAATGGTTAACATAGGGGATTTTTATAGTTAACCAACACACTAAGCCTGTGTTAGTGTGTTCTAATATTTTGTGTGTGTGCATGTGTGTGATCAAGGCTTGTACAATTATTCTAAGTAAAGAAAATGTAAAATACATTATCTCATTTGTTCTTCATCTTCTTCACTTCAAAATGTCTTGAAATCAACTTGCACTTGTACATATTCTGATATTGAAATCTGCATATAAAAGTTAGTGCACATACTGTATAAATTATTATCATCAAAACACTATCATGGAGATATGATATTCAACATGTGTTTCACCACCGGATAAAATATCTCATTGTAATCCACACCCTCTCTTTGTGCAAACCCCTTAGCCACTAGCCTGGCCTTGTACCTTATACCACCGAGCTCTGAAGGATCTTCCTTTCTCTTATACACCCACTTACAATCAATAGCTTTTCTTCCTACGGGCAATGGGACCACCTCCCATGTTTGGTTCTTTCGGAGAGATTCCATCTCCTCCTCCATCGCAGCCAACCAACTCTCACTATTCTTGTCTCGAATCGCTTTCTTGAAGGAGACCGGCTCATCTTCCTCCACCGAGAGTGCGTATTCAACCAAATTAACATGCCCATAGTGCTTCAGGGGTTGATCAGCCCCCAGCTTCTGTACCTGCTTGTATACTCGCCTTGGCCTAGTGGAAGCCAAGCTATCCTCGAGCTGTTGTTGTTGTAGTGCCTGTGTATTCTCCTGCTGAACCTCCTCCTGCTCAAGTTCATCATCTACCTGACTTTTCACTTGAACACGACTAGAACCTGGTTGGTCTTTAGGTTCTATCTCAATAACCTGGGACTCGGGAGTCCCAACAGTATCAACACCACCATCTTTGGGCACCCTAGTAATTATGAACTTCTCATCAAATGTAACGTCCCTGCTGATCACGAACTTTGAATCTTCTGTGCACCAAAGGCGGTAGCCTTTTACACCCTTTGCATACCCCAAGAAAATTACCTTCTTGGCCCTCGCGTCAAGCTTTCCCTCGTTGACGTGATAGTAGGCGGTACAACCGAAAATTCGGAGCCTCTCGTAATCTGCATGCTTCCCTGACCACACCCGATAGGGTGTGTCACCGTCTAATGTCGAATGTGGAGATCGATTCATAATATAGCAAGCTGTAGCAATCGACTCTGCCCACCATTCTTTGCCCAAACCAGCATATGATCGCATACTCACTGCTTTCTCCCGCAGTGTTCGGTTCAGTCTTTCCGCGACCCCATTTTGCTGTGGTGTAGATCTAACTGTCCAGTGTCTAACAATGCCCTCCTGATCACAGAACTCCTTTAAGACACCGTTTGTGTACTTTGTACCGTTGTCAGATCTCAGCGTCTTCAATTTCTTTCCCGTCCTATTCTCAACCATCGCCTTCCACTTCTTGAATATCTCAAATACCTCATTCTTATGCTTCAGGAAATAAACCCAAGCATACCTTAAATGATCATCTATGAATGAGACAAAATATTTAGAACCACCCTTGGAAGTTGTCGAAGCCGGACCCCAAACATCCGTGTGCACATAATCTAGTATCCCTCTGCTCTTGTGATTGCTTCTCAGGAATTGATCCCTGTGCGCCTTTCCATACACACAGTCCTCGCAAAAATCCATGCAAGGCTTCTTCAGATTCTTTAGCAAACCCTCCTTACCAAGCAGATCCAGACCCTTCTCTGACATGTGCCTAAGCCGCCTATGCCATAACCGTGTGTGCTCACATGGGTCTCCACCACTTCCTTCAGCTCCAACTGCTGCATCTCCTGTCACCGTCGTACCCGAGAGAGTATATAAATTACCATGACGAACACCCTTCATCACTGTTAAGGAACCCCGAACAACCCTCTCCACTCCGTTCTCTGTTACAATCTTGCAACCCCCGGAGTCCAAAGCTCCGACTGAGATGAGATTCTTCCGCAAGCCGGGAACGTGTCGTACGTTCGTCAGGGTTCGAACCACTCCATCATGCATCTTGATTTTGATATCACCTAGCCCCACCGTTTTATAAACATGGTTGTTCCCCATCAATACGGTTCCACCATCAATGCTCCTGTAGGTAGTAAACCACTTCCTGTTTGGACACATGTGGTAAGAGCAACCAGAATCAAGAATCCACTTCCCGGAGGTATCCTCACCATCCGTGACGACATAACATTCCTTATCGCTCCCATCCTCTGAAGCGTAGCTCGCCTCTTCCTTGCCTTCTCGTCTTTCAGTCTTGTTGTTGTTCTTTTTCCCACCTACTCTCTTGTTAGGACAATCGACCTTGAAATGCCCAACTTCACCGCATTTGAAACACGCTCGTCCCGCAAGAGGTCTCGATTTAGATCTAGACTTTCCTCCCTTGCCTTTTCCTCGCTCATTACCTCTTCCTCTGGCAAACAGTCCCGGAGCTTGTTCCTTGTTACCACCAGTGGCCATATCACTAGTTGCAATTTTTCGAAGATCATCCGCTAGAAGC
This sequence comes from Asparagus kiusianus, assembly GCA_022839385.1. NCBI lineage: Eukaryota > Viridiplantae > Streptophyta > Magnoliopsida > Asparagales > Asparagaceae > Asparagus > Asparagus kiusianus. Next base: position 132,433 of record BQKN01065750.1, on the reverse strand, counting down.
GCCGTTCTAGTCTCATCCATCGATAAAGTATCACCCACAAGCATCAGTGTTTGCACCAGGTTCTCATAAGACTTCGGCAGAGATAGAAGCAGTAGAAGCGCCTGATCCTCGTCTTCCACTATCACCTCAATGTCTTTCAAATCCGATATGATCCTATCGAACTTGTTGATGTACTCCCGGATTGACGAGCCCTCCTCCATCTTGCAAGTATACAATTTGGATTTTAAATAGATTCGATTCGTTAGACTCTTCGTCATGAAGGTGCTTTCTAACTTTAACCACACGCCCGCAGCTGTTTCCTCCCCGTCCACCAAGAAAGCTACATCCCTTTCAAGGCAGAGGATAATCGACGCTCGTGCTTCCAGATCCAGCTCCTCCCAATCCTCATCAGACATATTTTTGTGCTTCTCTCTTCCAGCTAAAGCCTTGTGCAACTTTTGCGAAATCAGCGAATTTTTCATCTGCATCCTCCAATAGGAAAAATCATTTTTCCCATTGAATTTTTTAATCTCGTACTTTCTAATTTTATTTGTTTTACTTGTAGAAGTCATTTTTCGCTTGTATTATGTCAATCCGCTTCTCTCAGGAATTTTTAACAATTACTTGTGTTTTACCACACAATATTCAACCACCACCTCAGATCAGAAATTTTACCACCTCCAGTCTGAATAAGGGCTCTGATACCAATTATTGGACGCAGAGTCATGCCCACCGCCGCCTAAACGATATCACCATCCTGAGAGAGAGAGCCCTGGCTATTGTTGTCACAATAGCACAAGTCAACATCTATATTCTTGTTTCTCAAAGGAAACTAGAATAAATAGTGAAATTCTTATTTCTCAAAGGAAACAAGAATCGAAAGTGATATATTTCATCAAAGTGAAATATACACTCTTCCTCTCATCAGTTCAAGGACTGAAATATCGAGGGAACCTACAAGCTATGGCAACTCACAGATAAGACAAATACAAACACGAGATTTACGTGGTTCGGCTAACTAGCCTACGTCCACGGGAGGGGGTTTCACTATGAAGAAAAATACCAAACTAATACAAGTTCTCTCTTCCTCTCTTTCTTTTCTCTCAAAAGAACAACCCACTTATTTTTCCCCACACCATAACTCCTCCACCCCTTCTCTATTTATAGAAGAGCAAGGGGCAAGGCTGAAAATTTTTGGGCGGGAGAAGAAACGCAGGCAAAGAAGCGCGCGCGGGAAGCAAAAACAAGGCGCGAGGGCGCCTTTGCGTGCGCGCGCACGAAGTGAGCGGGCGGCGGCCCACGTGGGTGGGCCCCCCTGTCCCCCGCTCACACCAGTTCAAGTTGATTAAATTAAGGTTTGGTAGATTGAACAAACTTGATGTAAAATCTAACTAGAACAAAATGGTATTGATCCATTTTCGACTGACTCAAATAGTATAAATCCATTAACCAATACCCATTAACCCCCTGAACCCAGACCGTGAAATATGTTCCTTCTCTTGCTCCCTTTGTATGTGTGTAGACGGAGTCTTACACTGCCAATGATAATCGCTTAGCTCTACAAAGGCCTGCTATTTAACTAGCAGTTCATCTCCTGCAGGTCTAATGCAAAAGAAAAAGATAGTTCTGTAGGCTTGCTGCCTGCCCCACCAAGGAAAGGAGTTTTGATTGTGGATGATGAACCTGAGATGGAACCCCAACCCAAGTGTTGTTCCTAGAATACACATGCTTCATTTTCCTGAGGTATGTTCTTCAGCAGCCCAAATGATATGAACCTAGCTTGTTAGTTAATGAAAAGGTGAGTTGTTCTAGCAGTGTCTATGGTATTTCAAAGCCAAAGTGCATCTTGAGCACCTTTTCTAGGTTGCCACCCCAGCCTGCATATTTTAGCATTAAAAGTTTTATTTTATACCAGAGAGATGATGATGTTTCTTTCCTAAAACATGGCAATAATCTGAAGTCGTAGCTGTTTATGTGAATGGTGTGGGATCTACCCACGTGAACAACCCACGTGAAGCAACTTGTTTGTTCGCAGGTGCATGAATTCATTCGCAGGTGCATAAAAAAAAGCCCACCCGATATTTTTTCTATAAGTATCAATGTGATCTCCTAGGTTTTTGGGTGAGCGAAGGCAGGGGACGTGATTAGGCGACTGAGTTTTCTCCTTTGGGCACAAGTGCAGAGAGAGAGGGAGGAAAGTCGGCTGAGAGAGAGAGGTGACTGTCTCGGGTTTTGTGAAGAGAGAAAACGTATTTGGAGGCTGACCTTTTCTTGTGAAGAAAAGCAAGGAGCCTATTTGAGGGTTTAGATTGTGAGAGTTATAAACCCATTGTATTTTTTTTCTCTTTAATAGTAGATCCCCCCTCCTTGTCCCGTGGACGTAGGCAGTTTGCCGAACCACGTAAAAATTGGTTTGTTTGAGTTTGTAGCCATTGTAATAGTTTTTAGGATCCCTCAACGCGCAGTCCTAGAGCTGACGAGAGGAAGAGCTAATATCTCACTTTGATGAGATATTAGGCTTCAGATTCTTGTTCCCTTTGAGAAACAAGAATTCTTATCGATCTTTCTCTCTTATTGTGCACCAGAAATTCTGCCGAAATTTTTGCTGCGCACAACAAATGATATCAGAGCCCAGATTCCAGATCTAGGGTTTGGTTGGAGGAGTAGATCAATTTGGAGGCTCATCCAGGGCTTCATTTGGTGATAAAGGTGGGATCTTTTGGTAAAGACTCTATCTTTTTAGTTTTGGATCTATTCTTCATTCATTGGTGCGTAAGATGTCGGGGAAAGAAGGTGCTTCGAGTGTCGAGGGTGGTGCTTCTGGCGCGAAGACCATTCAGAGTTTGAATATCCACTCTATGAAGATAGATGTGAAAAAGTTTAATGGCACAAACAATTTTGGATTATGGAGATGCGAGGTTTTGGATGCGCTGAACGCGCAGAATTTGGAGGATACTTTGGAGTTAGATGGCAAGACAGATGAGATTGAAGAGAAGGTTTGGAAGAAAATGAATCGAACGGCGTGTGGTGTGATTAGGTCTTGTTTGACTCAAGTTCTAAAATATGATGTGATGAATGAGACTTCTGCAAAGAAGATTTGGGAGATTCTCGAAAGCAAGTATCTGACAAAGAGTGTTGAGAACCGCTTGCATTTGAAGAGGAGACTTTATCGTTTCCAGTTGAAGAAGGGAACCTCCATTAGAGATCACATGAACCACTACACGAAGCTTCTTGCGGATTTGACGAATGTGGATGTTATAATTGAAGATGAGGACAAGGCGTTGCTGTTGTTGAGTTCTTTGCCTGACGAGGAATATGAGACCTTCGTCCTTATTCTAATTAATAGGAAGGCATCCCTTTCGTATAGTGAGGTCACCGCTGCACTTATGAATTATCAGCTTTGAAAGAAGGATAAGGAGGCTTCAGTTGAGCCAGTAGCAGAGGCGTTGATCGCAAGAGGGAAGAATCCGAACCGAAAGAATTGGAAGTCACAGTCTAGAGTAGGAAAAGATCAGTGTGCTTGGTGCAAGGAGACTGGTCATTGGAAGAAAGACTGCCCAAAGCTCGACGAATGGATGAAGAATAAGCAGAAGGGAAAAGGAAAGCAACCATCATCAGAAGCAAACATCGTATCGGATGGTAATAATTCTGACTCTTCTATTTATTCACTTTCTATCAGTCCGAAAGATAGCTATTCGGAGGAATCCGAGTGGATGTTGGATAGTGGTGCGACCTATCATGTGTGCCCTAGAAGGGAATGGTTCTTCAGTTTTGAGAAGCTGGTGAATAGTGGTGTGGTGTACATGGCTGATAACCGTGCATGCCAGATCCTTGGGATAGGAAGAATTCGCATAAAAATGTTTGACGGGACTGTTAGGGAGCTAAATGATGTGAGATATGTTCCTTCTTTGAGGAAGAACTTGATCTCGATTGGAGCTTTGGTTGGAGAGGGTCTGAAGGTTCGTGTTGAGGATATGGTTCTTGAGATCGTGGAAGACTCTCGGATTGTGATGAAGGGCGTCAGGAGGAATAACCTGTATTACTTGACTGAAGGTATAGTGGCAGCTGGTGGAGAGCTGACGACTTCTGTTGATTCGACTAGACTGCGGTATTTGGGGCTTGGCCATTCCAGTATTGATTACTCGCATAGATTGAAAGAGGGTGTAAAGACCTGCAATTTGAAGTCCAGTGAACATGTTGATGTGAGCAAGAAGACCGAGGTGAAGTGTGACACCTCTATTCACCGTGCTAAGGGTCGTTCTGGAGGAGTTCACGTGGATGTTTGGGGGCCTTCCAAGGGGGCATCATTGGGAGGTAATAGGCATTTGGTTTCCTTTGTTGGTGACTGTTCTAGGCGTGTTTGGGTTGTAACCAAATCCCCTTTGGAGAAAGTCCTAGTAGTATCCAACAGATTGAAGAAGTGTGTAATAGACAAAAAAGTGAAGGTACTCCATTCTAGTGGGAGGTACAAGATGGACCTGTTTCTGCATTAGAGCCGAGCTCACGGCATTTCGAGACACTTCGTTAGAAAGAAAATCTTGGGGCAACTAGATAGGGTGACAAATTTGGAGAACCATGCCTTGCTGGAGGAGGAACAGTGTTGGTGGTCGAGCAATGGTTTGCAGAAGAGGTTCTGGACTGAGGCTTCGACATATTTGAGTCATCCTATTAAAGAGTTGTCAACTGCTATGATTGGAGGTAAAACTCTATTAGAAGATAGGTCTGATTGTGTCACTTCAGTTAAGGCTTCGATGAGGGAGCTATTTGACTCTCAGCAGGTGGAGAGTTTTGGACAGACCTTAGAGGTATCGCAGCGGGTGGAGTGTGATGCTACTCCAAATTGGGTGAAGATTACTCCAGATCATGCTGCATTGTTTGGGATTCCAGCTGAGGTGACACGGCTTGGAGATCATTTGGTTTCGGATGCAGATGATGAGTTGAGTTTTGACTCGAGTGCAGCTGATAGATGCAGTTTGGATATGACCATTGGTTCATCTCAGGTGGAGGTGTTTGAGGTCATTTGAGGTGCTATCAGCCGCATAGTTGATGATATTAGAGAAGGGTTGCGAACTCTTCTATTGGATTGAGGTCATTTGCGGCCATTTGGGTGAACTACGTGAGGCTTGATTCCTTGGGAAAGAGGATACGTAGGCAGTCTTTATGATGCAGCCGGTTTTTTGGATTTTGATGGGGGTAAGATCGATTTGGTGAGTTGATACCGACATTTGGAGAGTGTTCGCATTCTCATTTGGGCTCTCGACTTGTTATGGATTGAGTCCATTGTCGTGAATTGTTTCACTTCGTACTGGACACAACAAGTGAGGCATTTAGTTTGTTTGGTGTCGGCTCAGTTTTGAGAAAACTTCGCCGAGGTGGAGAATTGTGAATGGTGTGGGACCTACCCACGTGAACAACCCACGTGAAGCAACTTGTTTGTTCATAGGTGCATGAATTCATTCGCAGGTGCATAAAAAAAAGCCCACCCGATATTTTTTGTATAAGTATCAATGTGATCTCCTAGGTTTTTGGGTGAGCGAAGGCAAGGGACGTGATTAGGCGGCTGAGTTTTCTCCTTTGGGCGCAAGTGCAGAGAGAGAGGGAGGAAAGTCGGCTGAGAGAGAGAGGTGACTGTCTCGGGTTTTGTGAAGAGAGAAAACGTATTTGGAGGCTGACCTTTTCTTGTGAAGAAAAGCAAGGAGCCTATTTGAGGGTTTAGATTGTGAGAGTTGTAAACCCATTGTATTTTTTTCTCTTTAATAGTAGATCCCCCCTCCTTGCCCCGTGGACGTAGGCAGTTTGCCGAACCACGTAAAAATTGGTTTGTTTGAGTTTGTGGCAATTGTAATAGTTTTTAGGATCCCTCGACGCGCAATCCTAGAGCTGACGAGAGGAAGAGCTAATATCTCACTTTGATGAGATATTAGGCTTCAGATTCTTGTTCCCTTTGAGAAACAAGAATTCTTATCGATCTTTCTCTTTTATTGTGCACCAGAAACTCTGCCGAAATTTCCACTGCGCACAATAGTTTATGTGTATCAACATTAACCTCCTGTGTCCATAAAGTTTGACTGATAAATTTCACTCGCCCTCAACTAACATTGGCGACTACTATGTATTACCTGCATCAAAAGACCAATTTCAACCAAGACGTAACTAACAGGTTTGAAAACACCAGCGTTCCTTACCTCAAAATTGTTTGCAAAGCAGTTGCCTAATGTTTCTAAGTTATTATTAATTTGTGTTTTTGGCTGCTAGTGCTTTCAGATAAAAGCCTAGATTTTTGTACTGGCATGTTCAATTAAAGAATTGTCTGAACTAGCTAGGCAGCCTTAATTTTTTTTGCGGGTATGACTTAGAGCAAGAAGTTTAATTAGAGCAAGGAGTTTAATCTTACTTATTAATTAGTGCTATTATTATTTGTTGCAGGAGGAAATCATACTTATTCATTCTCTTCAGGAGTTTGCTTGGTTGCAAACAACATTGACACCCATACAGTAACATTTCACTGATAGACTAAATATGCTGTGTATTTGTCTGGTCTCAGTTATCTGGAGATTGTCATCAGTTCTTCTCTTCACTTCAATTTATGATATAAACACTTGCATTTATCGCAACTGTACTAGTTGTAAAGAATACGGTGTAATATTCAGATGAATGCATGTACAGATCTTGAAAAAAAAGTTATTTGATCTCTCTCATTTCGTTTGGCTTGGTATAGCATATGGCTCTGTACTTGTGTAAGTGATTTGTGTGGGTTGCTGATTGGTTCTAACGTCTTATTATATTATGTGCCCAAAGTTCTTGAGTAAAAAGGGTATCTCTTTGATTTCTTTTTTTCCCTTTCCCTTCGAACAATGGTCAATGGTACGATGGTACCGTATTATGCAGGCATGTATTTTGGATTGTAAATATGTCATGTTGCTAGTTGAATGTGAATGAATATGATTTTCTTTTTTCTCTTTGTAATCTCCTGTTATGTTTACATAACTTGAATAACACCCAAAAATGTAAAAGATGATGGAATATTTTTTCAATTTCAATTGGCATCTAACCAAAGATATTAACTTCATAACATTTAAAAGAATTGGGGAGCTAATTTTAAAATATGAAGATTTGGGATTAAGTTTATAACATGAAAGATTTTGTAGATTAATAATATCGGAAAGCCCAAAAGTAAAATGAAACTAATTTTTTTTAAAAAAGCTTTTGCAAATTAAGTTCATTACGATATTAGCTTTTTTCATATTAAGCCCTTAAACTTTAGTTTTTTATTTTAGTACCTCAAATTAGGTATTTGATTCTTGTATGTTACATCAAAATTAACCCCTCAAATCATTGAAGTTGCTCTCATGACCCTGTTCTTTATAAGTTGTTACAAATTAGTTCATCCGGTCAAGACTATGGGTGATAAACGATCGAATCGAATCGAATACTAAAGTGTTCATATTTGTATTTTTTAAAATATCGAATTAAAATGAGGACTCTAATATTCATAAATCTAGTTTTTCAAATTAGAACTCGAATACTTGGTATTTGATAAATATTCATGAATATTCACGAATACTTATCGAATATCAAAGTATATTTATTCCGCTAAAGAATTTGATTTTTAAATAGTATTAAAAATCATAAATAAAAGTTATTACTTTATAGTATATAATGTATATATATTTAAATCAAGATTTTAATTAGAAAATAGATTTAAGATTATTTAAGTCTTAAAATCAGTATATAAAACTTAAGTAGGAATGATAAGTAGGTTAAAAATATGACATCATTGAAATTTCCCTAGAAGGGGGTGAATAGGGTAATTGCTAATCTAAACCGATATTAATGCCAATATAAAACTTATTAACAATCTATCCTAGCAAGTATGATATTCAACAAGATATGAGCAATGATATGTAATTAAACAATGACGAAATAAACATGAACACAAGATGCAAATGAGATAGTGTGCAAATGACAACCGCAAACAAATAATGTGACCACGGAGTTCGATCACTCTCGACCTACGTCTCCGCTCCCCACCCTCGAGGAGAATCTCCACTATCTCAAAAGATAACTACACAATCGGTTTTCAACACTCACCGATAAACGTTTACAACTCTCACAATGCAATCACACAACACACTCTCTAAGTGTTGGCCTCTCACGTGTCGCCTTCCTCAAGTGCTCGGATTTATAACATTTCTCTAGGCTTTACAACCGACGCCACTCCTCTTGGAATCAACAACGTCTCTCACCAATCACTCCTCTCGGTATACTTATGTATTACAATATGATCTCACAATTAAGCACAATAAAAATGGTTTGTTCTCTATTACAAAGATGAGAACTAAGTGTAAGTTCACTTAATCACACCCACAACCCAAATTATACAATATATGAAAATACTCAAGCTCAATGGTTGTGTGTGAAATAATAAGCAATAAACAAGCTAAACTTAATATAAAATCTAGCTTAATGAAAAAGACAATCAACAACAAATGTAAATATAAGCTAGAAATTAAGTTTAGTAAAACTTCTTTGAAAACAAGAGTGAGAGAGATTGAGATTGAAGCCCAAACACGAAAAGAATGATCTCCTCTTCCTCTTGTGAAAACCTCTTCACATAAATACTTGGAAAACACAATTAAACAAACATAAACCGTTGTAAACTTATTTTAAAACTTTTTTTAGATAGTTCAGAAGTTAGAGGGTAAGGGATATATATGTTCACAAAGCAAATCCCAAAAACCAAGAAAATCCAAGGAAAAAGATAAAAACCTAAAAAATCAGCAAACTAGAAAACTAGCCGTTACAGTATCTCCGGTCGACCAATAGACCATGGTCGGTCGGTCGACTAGATGACCGTTGGCAGACTTAAAAAGACTTGAGCTCATTCGGTTGACTGATGAACTTGTTTCGGTCGACCGATGGGTGTCTATCGGTCGACTTAACAAGTTTGTTGGTCGATCGAAAACCCTGAGAACAACTGCTAAAAAATTATCTCTGGTCGGTCGACCGGAGCCATGTGTTCGGTCGACCGAAAACTGATACCTTCCAAGAACATTGATTTTCAGAAATCTGACATTTAAAATATAATTAAAAATAACAAATAAGTTCCAAAAATAGTAAAACTCTGGGGAATGTTCATAAACATGAAAATGAACATGTTATAAAAGAAATTTTTAAAATATCATTTCCTTTTTGTGAAAACTCTTTGTTTTGTAAAGACTCACGAATACATGTTTATATAAAACTCTTGGTTTTTGACATTTGACTTAAACCAAGTTATGAAAACTGTTTACATTGATTTATAGACTTAATAAAAAATGTATACATGGATAATTTTGTCCATAAATCAATAACACAATATTTTCATAAAAATAACCAACTTGTGATAAAACAAAGAATGTGTGTGTAAGAATATTGAGCTTAAAGTATTTACACACAATATATAAATCCTAAACTAATATACCCAAGTAGTTGCATATGAAGCTTGTTCTTGAATCTTTGACTTGATTTGTATTGGCTTCATTTCAGATATCATTGACCTGGGTTTATGATAAGCACAAAACACTAGAAACACATAGTTATAAATTGTTTGTTAAATCATCAAAACTAGATTAGAGAGTAGGCTCATAAACATGAGTCCTAATAATCATATGTGAAATAATACAAATAATAACCTGTGATCAAATTTTAAACGAATATTTAATATACAAACGAATCAAATATATATCTGGTTAATTCTATTCGTTAGTAAGCTCGAATACTAAAAAATATTTGTTTAGTATTAAATAAACTACCGAATCGAATATGACTGAATAGTTATTCGAACAATTTTCAAACTATTTGTTAATTATTTGTTTCGTTTCCACCCCTAGTCAAGACTGAAGAGTAACTAATTGGAGTACTTAATATAAGTTTAAGGCCTTGAGGGACCAAAATACAAACCAACGTTAGCAAAACCCTACGACATCAGACCCCAAGAAATTGTTAGTTTTATGCGCGGCTGTGCCTTTGCTGCGGTCGCCGCCTGTGGTTGCGGACTCCCGTCTTCGTTCCAAAATTTAGGACACCTATAAAATCAGCGCACTTCTTCTCTTCTATTTTCTCTCCCCTCTCTCTCGCCGACTCAGGGTTTCTAAAGAGCCCTCCACCATTTCTAGGGTTTCTTTCATCGATCGTAAACATGGGGAAGCAGAAGGGAGAACGAAGCAAGAATCGACCTTCAAGCAGCAGGTTCCCCCTTTTCCTCTCTCTCAAAATAGCTTGCTTCCGTTCATCTAAATATTTTTAACGACTTTTTCTGGATTTAATCCGTATTTCCCCTCAAATTTGCAGTTTGGCGGCCTCGTTGTTGCCTTCAGGATCCTCGGTCGTCGGATTCGGAGGATACCTTGGAAGTTCTCGGATCGATCCCCCGACTTCTTCAGAAGAATCCACTTCGTTTTCGGTATCAGTCTCAATTTCAGCATTTTTACTGTTAAAAACTTTGTTCAGAGGTTTAATGTTTGTCTAATGATGATGTTGATTTGCTGTGTGAAGGATGTGGATAGTGAAGTAGTACAGCATTTGAAGAGGCTTGGAAGAAAGGATCCCACTACAAAGGTATATCACTGAATTTACTGCAATTCTGTTAATACTTTAGTAATTACTGAATCCATAAACTTTTAGTTCTTTTGAATTTCTGCTAACAAATATAGCGCATGACTTGATGTGCAGCTCAAAGCTCTAGCTGCACTGTGCTTACTGTTTAAGCAAAAGTCTGGAGAGGAACTTGCGCAAATTGTTCCGCAGTGGGTATGATTCTTCTACCTGATAATGTGTTGGATTCCATTGTTTGATGCCATCGTTGGTATATCTCGCATTATTGGTACACGTAATATGCTGCTTACCAAGTTGATCATTTTTGCTTTGGGGAACCTTTGAATATTCAACTGGATTTATTTTCCACTTCTATAAATGTTTTACCATTTTGTGCAACAAACAACAACTATGTAAGGTTATTATCTATAAACTTTTGAGCCTTCGTACTATTCCGATGTCTTTCTGGCTGCCAATTATTTTGGCCATTGTAATTGCTTGTGCGTGTGGACTTTCTTGATACATTAGTGAGTAACAATTATCCTGTCAAGTGTCAATGATGCGTGAAGACACACAACATGAATATGAGAAAAAAACAAACAAATATATGCTTACATGTTTTATAATATCGTTAAGGTCTCATAACGATGTTCAAGTTCATTTGGAGAGGCTATGTTGAAGCTTAAATTTCAATTACAGTTCCACTTTATTTGTGAAGCTTGATGTTACTATCTTATTGACTTGTGACAACTTATAGGAGATCTTATTGCTTGGCCTTGCCATGATTCAGCACGTGGCAGAAACTTGTATAAAGCTTTGTGTGACATTCATAAGCGTCTTCATAGGCACATTGATGTACTTAGTATCATTTTTATCCTAATCCAATTTATGCTTTTTCTTCATTATGATTTATGAGATACCTCATCATGGGAATTGGTTTTATATGACCACCAGAAGTTCCATTCTTCAATAATTTCTGTGCAAATATCATGCCCTGTTTCCCATACTGGGTACCTTGGATCTTCTCTGTGTTAATTTAGCTGCATAATGCAGGTCGTGTTATTTTACTGATGAATGAACGTAATAGGACTAGTAGAAGGAGCGACATACAAGGAGTTGGGCTCTATCATGTTGTCTAGATCTTAAAAGAGCATGCAAATGTTATAAGAATGTTGGAAAGAATTGAATACAGATACTCACAACATAACTGAGAATATTTTTTTAGTTCATGTTGTGAGAAACATACGTGGCTATTATTGGGTAGAGGTTGAGCAACAGGACGACCAATTTTCACTTGGAGGGAGATTCTTCACCTGACTGCTAGCACATTCTCCACAGAAAACATGTGTTGTTCCAGCTAGAATTTGGCAAGAAAATAAAGAAACTGGTCATTGCTACCAAATTTATGGATAGTTTCATCTTCAGTTCATCCATATCTAGTTTTCATTCTAAGAATGAAATGGTTCTTTTTTAATATGCGGTCTGCCTTTCAAGTCAACGATACACAATTTTTTAAATATTATGAATTACTGCATTTAAAATTACAACAATTTTTTCTTGTTTATAGGCATTTGAATATAGAAGGCTCTTGCTTGATTATAATAGAGAGGTCCGTCGGGCTACTCATGATGCCATGACTAGTCTTGTGACTACTGTCAGGTATACGTTTATCTCGTGCTCATGCTCAGCTTTGCTTTCTGTTTTCTTTTCTTTATGTGTGATAATGTTTCTTCTATATTCATGAGAAAATATTGTCTGGCTCTTTTACATGGATACTTCATTAAAGAGGGGGTATCTGTATCCACTATTTGTGTTATATTCTGAAAATGTCAAAGACATATAAGTGATTCATCCAAGAATAAGTTAAAATCTAATGCATGAATCATAGCTTGTCCATTTCATTGAACATAGGCAAACTTATGTACTTTATTCATTATATTGAATTTGTAACTTTTGGATATCTTTGATATCACTTGATCTGTGTTTTTTAACTATTATGGCCTTAAACTTCCTTGTACTTATATTACTCATATCTAGATCATTATCCAATACCAGAGTCACGTCAATCTAGAAGGTAGGAGGGACATTGGGATCCTAGATTTTCTAGAGTAGTTGCTAGCTAAGAATAACAGCCCATGCTTTATATCTTAAAGTTGCTTTCAGTTTCTTTCTCTTATTCAATATGTAACAATTTGGGTGGATCCTGCCACAGAATTCCTTCCATTTTCCTGCCCTGTATTTTAAATCTCTTAATCAAATTGCTTCCTAAATGTTAAGCATTTCACATATTTGAGGATGTATGTCAGTATTTGATCAATTTATGACATGGACAAATTGGTGACAACATGCTTTCTTGAAATCCTAATGCTTATAGTCGCAGCTTTTTCGAAAACTCATCTTACTGATACTTTACTTCTGCAGGAAAGGGTTGGTCCCTCATTTGAAGTCTTTGATGGGACCTTGGTGGTTTTCTCAGTTTGACCCGATCTTTGAGGTTTCTCAAGCTGCTAAGAGATCCTTAGAGGTTTGTGTTTTTACTTGCATGTTATAATCAATATTAAGTTTTCTCTCTGTTTCGCTGGTCTTTGTTGTCTACAATGATATTTGGTTAATTTTTACCTCTACCTTTCACTTGTTTGATCTTCAGTACAATCAAAAAAATTTAAGAGTTCTTTTAATTCAAATTCAATGTGCCTTACAATGTGTCAGTTAAGTGTTGATCTCTATTTAAATGACATAGGCATTAATTTTTCTCCATTTATATTCACTTGATTTCTTCGAATAGATATACAGCACATTTTGTTGCTGACTTGTTGTCATTTTTAAGTAAATATGAAAATTTAGATGTTCAGTTTAGTGGGCTCGGTACTTAGCAGTCACTCCAATCCTAAGTTTGGGCCAAATCCTGATGGGAGCATCCAGATATTGTTAAAGTTCAAAATTATCTTTTTGTTTAATTGATTGCATATTTCTAAAAGATTTTAACAGATCAATGCTCACATATGTTGAATTATGTTGACAATTTGTGATAAATAATATCATATTTATACGTTTGAGCAAATTTCTTTCACATGACAGTCATTGATATTTGGGTTACATATCACACGTGTTGATCTCTTTTCTTCTCTTTAAATCTGTCCATAGTTTGGTTGGAAAATGTACTTTCTTGATAAGCCTTTATGGACCAAAAATGCAAATGAATTTCTAAAAATGGTCACTTCACATTCTAGTCATAGATCGAGTACTGATGAAATTTTACAATTTGGCCTGTAAATTTGGTACGAAGCAGTTTGAGTACTAAAAGTAGCGTCAAGTTCTGAAAAATCATGAAAGATGCGAGAAGACTGGTTCCGTGATTAATAGTTTGTTTATGTTAAGTTGACTTTGTCATTTAATGGCAGGCAGCCTTTCCTGCATCAGATAGAAGATTGGACGCTTTGATGCTATGTATTAATGATATCTTCTTATACCTAGATGAAAATTTAAAGCTTACCCCACAAGCTATGTCTGATAAAGCTTCGCCCATGGATGAGTTGGAGGATATGCACCAGAGGGTATGCCTTTTGGATTCTCCCTTTGTATTAGTTTCTACTTGTTGCATTGATATTAATCTATGTGATAACCTATGTTAGCTAGGTACTTCAAATCGGTAGTTGTACCCATACCCGACACATACCTGTACCCATACTGAAAGTTCTTGGACACTTCTTGTATACATGCATATGTTTATTCAGGCGTATACTCAATTATATAATGTATGTTTTATGTTAAAACAATCCTCATACACTCCTAGTACATATATTCTACACTTCACATCTATTTCTTCTATATTGATTTTATGTAAATGAAAAACAATATTGATCTTATGTTATTTATTTTAATACATAAATATACATAGTATACTATGTATATGTATGTATATGTGTGTGTATATATATGTAGGAACTTGGTACCAAGCACAAATTTTATGTTTGGTAGTGAGGTATCTCAATCCTATTCACTTTCCAATCCATGTGAATGTGGTCCCCCATTTGAGTGAGTGGATGAAAATGAGTCACCTTACTACAAAGCACAAAAAGTTGTGCTTGGTACCAAGTTCCTTCGTATTGCTCATATATATACACACGTATATGCTCATATGAGAAAACAGGAGGTGAGCTGCAACGTAGGAAGTTACCTACACTAATGCCATGTGGCGTGGTTTTATTTGTTATTTAAAATTCAGATTAGGATTTGTGTAGCAATTGACAGCTTGCATAGAGAGAAATAAGGGGCATGTTTTTATGCTTGGTAGCGAGGTGACATATTCCCCTCCACTCATTGAAATCG
>BQKN01065750.1:64722-117150 GCA_022839385.1 Asparagus kiusianus | reverse complement strand
ATGCATGTCCTTGTCTTCGTACTTTACCTTTTACAACTCTGTCATGTCCCGCATCTGTACCTGCACTAGTACCCGTACACTTGCAACTTAGGTGAAACTTTTATCTGTAATCATGCAACTCTCTCAATTCTCACATCACAGATCTCCTTCATTGAATTTTTGGATCCTTTGTTTTTTCACCTCATAATTACATTTTCTTGAACTTGAAGATAAATTACTATTCTGTTAGAAAGTGTGGTTAAGGTTTAGTTTTATTGGCCTGTTGATTCTGTTTGAAAATAATTATCATCTAAAATGTTGGTTATATTGATTTATTAGTAGTATTTTCAAGTTTATGCTGTAGAATTTACGTTCTTCATTAGTTTAGTACTAAAACCTATATTTTTCTTGCATATACTCATTGATTAGATCAGGAGCATCTCAGAGATATGTTAAGTAAACTAGTTGTAGTTGGCCATATCTTGGACTTGACTGTCGAAAATATTTGTTAAATTTGAGATTCCACATAATTCAAAGGATTGGGTTACAATCTAGCTACATGGCCTGCATGTTATACCATAAAAATGGAAAGCGGACAGCAGAACATGAATGTCTACCGAGCTCTAGTAGGGATAGAACTACTTATATGAGGATATTCCTGGAACTCGTCTCTGTATCGCTTTTTAGTTCTCAAAACCGCCCTCTGGTAAAGTTACTTTTCTTACTGGGGAATTTTAAAAACGGACATGATTATGGATCGGCTAAATGCCAGAGGGATACTAGTTAATAAGATATTAGACCTCTTATGCCCTGCCATTATACCTTTGGTTCTTTACCCTGATCATAGTTTCTATTTAACTGTGTACTTCTTTGTATTCTTCATAAATTTCGTTACTGCCCACTAATCAGCTATAGAATCTTCTGAATATAACGACCAAAAACAATCCTTAATTACACATGAAAAGTGTACTTTGTATGCATTTGTTTCACATCCATTGTGCTACCATCACAAAGAAAAATATTGTCTAAAGCCTGCTTAATATGCATGCATTTTTACCCTGACATTGTGCTGTGTTTATCTGCGTATGAATTCATGTAATAGAACACCCCACAAAGGAAAGTAAGGAGATAGCTAGCCTGCTTTGGAATGTTAATTTTCTTTTAAGCTGACTGAAATGGAAAAAAGCCAATGAAAAATTGATCTGATCTACAAATTTATACAATTTCATTGCCTTGCACATGCACAACATTGTACATGTTTTTTTCTGTATTAGAGAGGAGATGGGAGCCAAAACATTTTGCTTTCTCTAAAGGTGCTCTATATTCTAATAGAGGTGGTGAAGTTTGATAAGCCACTGCAAGAGCATCATCCGTTGCAATAACCTCATCTAGAACTGGGAGATGTGGGCTGCGGCATTATTGTAGAATGTCAGTATCTTTGTTTCTTGTATGCTTCAGTAACTTTCCTGTTTATCATTTGTTTATGAATTGCCACATATGGAATGTTACAATAGGAATCTCTGGATGCAACAGATATATTTTTCAACAGGCTCCAAAAGTTCAAATTAAATATTTCCATTTGCATGTTCATCTAAATTGAGTGTTGATAATTCTCTTACAGTGTCTATTACTTGATTGATATTTTCTGTTACTGATTTCTATCTTCTCATTGTACAACTTCTTAGTTACGATATTTAACTCCTGTGGTATGACTAAATAGAATTTTTTTTATCAAATATCTTTGTAATTTGATGTCTTCAAGAGCATAGTGGTTTTTTACTTGTTGACATTAAATTATCTCTCTCTATTTTAACTTAACGCTTAAATTTTAATTTTTAGCCTTCTTGTTTCTCAAATTGATATGTTTCTCTTATAGGTAATTTCATCATCTCTTCTGGCAGTAGCAACTCTTGTTGATATTTTATTGAGAATGAAATCTCAAAGTAATGATTCTGAAGCTGCTGCCGCTGAGCAAAAGCTTGCTTCCAAGGCTACAGCAGTCACACTATCTTCTGCTGAAAAAATATTGGCAGCGCACAATTCCTTCCTCGAATTTTTGAAGTGCAAAAGTCCTGTTATTCGTTCAGCTACGTATTCAGCTCTAACAAGTTTCATTAAACATATTCCTCAAGCTTTTGGGGATAATATGAAGGCAGTTTCTGCTGCTATTCTTGGTGTTTTCCAAGAAAAGGATGCATCCTGCCATTCCTCCATGTGGGACATGGTATTACTTTTTTCAAGAAAGTTTCCAGATTGTTGGGCCTCCAACAATGTTCAGAAAGTCGTCCTAAATCGCTTTTGGAATTTTCTTAGACATGGGTGCTATGGGTCAAACCAAATTTCATACCCAGCTCTAGTTGTATTCTTGGAATCTATACCTCCTACAGCAGTTGGTGGGGAGAAATTTGTTCTTGATTTTTTCCAGAACCTGTGGGCTGGAAGAAATCCATTGCACTCCTCTGATGCAGATTGTGCGTCTTTCTTCAGGGCATTTGAAGAATGTTTTCTTTGGGCGGTTCAAAATGCTTCAAGGTGTGGATTTACGTTTGTTCTTTCTTTAGATTTCTTTAAAGTCCGTAGGCTGGTCTTGAATTGACCTCAATAACCAGAGGTTCTTTCTTTAGAGTTGATTAGTTCTTCGTCATGGGGCATTGCAAAATGCTTCAAGGTGTTAATTTAAGTTGGTTCTTTCTTTAGATTTCTTTAAAGGCCATAGTCCGGTCTTGACCTTCATAACTGGAGGTACTTTCTTTAGAATTGATTAATTCTGCGTCAACTCTATCATCAAGAGTGTTTTCCATCCTTATTCTTTTGTTTGTTTCCAATTGCTTTATCCAGATATAATACGTCTCAAGATGCCATAAATCCTCTGTCTACCAAGCTTGTCAGCAACATTCTTGTGGAACTTTTGTGGCGGGACTATCTTCTGCTTGTAAACCTGAAAAGTAAAGATGAAAGTCAATTTCTGATGTCTGATGGTCCAGCTAGTGAAGGCATTCAACTGTCAGAGGAAAAGTCACAGGAAATAGTCAGCGGTAGTCGCCCTACAGGTTACACTGAAGAATTAGGAAAATGCATTGTTGGAATTTTAGCAGATATTTCCATCAAGGAATCCTGCTTACTGACTGAATTCTGTACAATATTTCTCAAGAACTGTTTGGACATTTTCCAGCAAGGAGAGAAGCAGCCCAAATTTCCTGAGTATGTTGAAAGGATATCAAATTTCTTTCGTTTACTAGACCAGTACGCATGGCAGAAAGGTCAAATCTGGCCTTCTTATTTGGCAGGACCATTGTTTGCGAACTCTTTCAAAATCACCAAAGCCATGGTAAAACTTCTAACTGATGCATCAGATGATTGTTCTTATATTTTCCCTCCTATTTTTCTACGATATCCCTGTATAATTTAATATATTTGCAGTCCATTGAGTCAATGGGTATAGAAGATAAATAATTTGAAGATACTCTCAATCAGCAATAAACCTAGGAATTATTAAGGCAATATTACCTTTCACCGCACCCCCTGCCTCACCCCGCCCTACCCCCCAAAAAAACCCAAAAAAAAAACAACCAAAAGAAAAAAATAAAAATAAAAAGAGGCTCAAAACCACCACCACCACCTTCGCACACAAAATAATCCATTAGGTTCATACTTCCTCATTTTCAAAATTGTTACCATCATCACCAAGCTGAGGCGGCAAAAACAACCACCACCAAGCTTTTATCCCAAATGTTTGGGGTCATCTACATGAATCCTATTTTTCCATTCCATTCTATTGCGGGTCATTTCCTTCGTTACGTTAGTCTTAATCATATCCTTCTTAATTGCTTCTAACCAAGTCATTGTAGGTCGACCTCTAGATCTTCTAGCCCTATTAACTCCAATATTATCACTTTTCCTAATCGGTGCACTAAGAAGTCTTCTTTGTACATAACCAAACCATCTTAATCTATTCTCTCTCATTTTATCCTCAATAGGCGCAACCTCTAATTTACTACGGATGTATTCATTTCTTATCCTATCTTTTAATGTATACCCACAAAACCATCACAACATTCTCATTTCTGCTACACTTATTTTTTGAACATGTTTTATAATTGCCTAACATTCTGACCTATAAAGCATAGTTGGTCTTATAACTGTCCTATAAAATTTTCTCTTTAGTTTCATTGGTATTCTACGACCCCGAAGCACTCTTCCATTTCAACCATCCCGATTTGATTCGATGCACAACATCATTCTCTATCTCACCATCATGCCTAATGATAGATCCTAAATAGCGAAAATGATTAGTTTTAGGTATTTGTTAGCCATCAATATGTACCATAGGCTCTCTTTCTTTCTTATTTTTACTAAAAATGCATTCCATATATTCTGTTTTTGTTCTACTAATTCTAAAATCTTTAGACTCCAGAGCTTGTCTCTATCTTTCTACTTTAACAATATTGTCTCATCTAGTTCATCAACTAATACTATATCATCAACAAATAACATACACCATAAAATTTCATCTTGAATGTGCTTAGTAAGTTGGTTCATAACTAATGCAAAAAGATAAGGACTTAAAGAATTGACCCTTGGTGTAAACCTATGGTAATGAAAATGGTTTAGTCTCTCCTTCATTAGTTCTTACTCTAGTTGTTACTCTATCATACATATCTTTAATCACATCAATATATATACTAGATACATATTTCTTTTCTAACACCTACCACATTACCTTTCTAGGTATTCTATCATAAGCTTTTTTAGATTGATAAAAATAATATGTAGATCATTTCTCTTCTCTCTATCTCTCTCCATCAACCGTCTCAAAATATGTATAGGTTCTATAGTTGACCTCTCAGGCATAAAACCAAATTAATTTTCAGATATACATGTTTCTTTTCTTAGTCTTTGCTCAATTACCCTCTCCCAATGTTTCATAGTATGACTCATGAGTTTTATACCTCGATAATTTGAACAACTTTGTATATCCCCTTTATTCTTATATATTAGTATCAAAATACTAATCCTCCGCTCATTTGGTATTCTTTTCGTCTTGATAATCTTATTAAATAGTTTAGTTAACTATTCTAAGCCTATATCTCTAAGACATTTTCAAACTTCAATAGGGATATCGTCCGGTTCTACGGTTCGTCCACTTTTTATTTTCTTTAGAGCATCTTTAACCTCGATAATCCTAATTTTACAACAATATCTATAGTTCGTATCATTAACTATATGGTCAAAATCTCTACTTTACTCGCTTGTTTGATTATCATTAAACAATTGATAAATGTAACCCCTCCACCTCTCTTTTATTTCCCCGTCGATCGCTAGAACTCTTTGATCCTCACTTTTAATACACCTAATATTACCCAAATCTCTACTCTTCCTTTCTTTAATCTTAGCTAGCTTATATATATCTTTATCTCCCTTCTTAGATTCTAACTTCTTATAAAAAATTTCATAAGCTTTGTATTTGTTCTCACTAACCGCTCTTTTTTGCTTCATTCCTTACTAGTTTATATTTTTTTAAGTTTTTTTACTCATACACTTTTGCCACTCTTTATATAAAGTTTTCTTCTCTCTAATAACCTTATGCACACTCTCGTTCCACCACCAACTCTCCTTAGCGTCTAATCTATAAGCTTTAGACTCTCCTAATATATCTTTAGCCACTTTCCTAATATAAGAAGGCATGCTATTCCACATAATATTAGTCTTATTATCTATATTCTATATATCTTCTTTCATTATCTTATCTTTAAAATGTATTAAATTCTCTCCTTTTATATTCCATCAGGTTTTTAGTTTTTTTTTGTTCACGTTAGTTTTTCTACTCCACTTTTTAATAGATATGTCTAAGATTATCAATCCATGTTGTGTACTTAAACTTTCCTGGTATAACTTTATAATCTTTTCATATTAACCTATTCGTCATTCTAGCAAGAAAAAAAAGATCTATTTGACTATTATTAAAATCACTTTTAAAGGTTATTAAGAGTTCATTCCTTTTTCTAAAAAGTGTATTTGCTATTATCAAATCATACGATATTGCGAACTCTAGAATTGATTTACCCATATCGTTCTTATCTCCATATCTGAAACCTCTATGTATCCTCTCATATTCGTTATTATCTTTACCAACAATGCCCACTAAGATCCTCTCCTATAAGTAATTTCTCTCCAAATGGGATTCCTTATACAAATTTATCTAATCTATCCCAAAATTTCCTTTTAGTATTCTTGGGCAAGCCTATTTGTGGTGCGTAAGTACTAATAATATTAATAACCTCTACACCTAAGAAAACTTTTATTAGTATTATTCTATCTCCAACTCTTCTTACATCTACAACAATTTCTTTTATTATATTATCTACAAGAACTCCTACTCCATTCCTATTCTTCGTTTTTCCCGTGTACCAAAGTTTATGTCCAGTCTTTTCATTTTCTCTAGATTTTTTACCTATCCATTTAGTTTTTTTGTAAACAAATTATATTTATCTTTTTTCTAATCATGACATCAACTAATTACATTGTCTTTCCTATAAGTATACCTATATTCCAAGTAGCTAATATAATTCTATTTTCTTGTAAAAGTCTCCTACTATTTTCCCTCTTAGACCGTTCTAGTGTATGCCTAATACTATTAGGTACCCTATTAGAGGATTGTAGAATCTTAGAACATCATTGCTTGTCATTACACTGGGGTGACATCGATGTAATGCGTCGCTTCCGGGGGACGCCCTGGCAAACCACCATTGCTTACTTATCATTGCATCGGGGTAGGATTGATGCAACACGTCATGGTGGGGACTCTCCAACGAGTATATAATAGGATTCATTTTGCATGTGGATCCGACTATGTTTTACACTGGTTGTCGACTACCTAACACAATCCTCCTTTATCCTGGCTTGGGATAGACAGTGCTGACAAATAGCACTGGCGGAGTTTGATTGTATAAATAGCTTGTATAAGCAAAAACCGGAAAAGAATTCTTCTCCTATTGATGTAATGAATCTAAGGGCGAGTTTGGTTTTGCTGGACTTATGGTAAGTTGGTTGTATAAATAGCTTATATAAGCAACTTACATAAGCGACTGAAAATAGATGTTTTGTAATGTTATAACATTAGCTACTTCCAAAAGCAATAAGGTGTTCTATAAAATTGTGCTTCAAGATCATTATAAGTGAATATGTCAAACATAGACATGGCTTCAACTATCAAAATAAACAAGATAATTTTATAATAGATAAAGTAATAATGTCAAAAGCTAAAGGATATCTATGGTATTAAAATGTAGAAAACAAAAATTGCTTTTAAAAGCATCCTCAGGTTGCTTCTAAAAACACCCCCTTAAAAGCACCACCAGTTTCAATAAGCATACAAAATAAGTCGTACGAAATACCATTATTCATTGCTTCTTGAAAAAATACGCAGAAGCATCCAAACTGGCACCGAGTCTTGTGAAACAGAAGTTACCGAGGGAATGACAGCTCAACTCTGAACCCCCCCCCCCCCCCCTCCCGCAATGTCTTTAACTAAATCCAGCACCTCCTGGCCTCATTTTACTAGACCCCATTGGAATCATACTTCATATCGGTCTATATTACTTCTGGCAGGTTTAGATCAATCTTATCCTTTTCTCGTCTAGATTCAAGTAGGCTGTAGCCTTGGTGACTATAATAGGGACCATAAGATAAAGAAGAAACATAAAAAGGAATTGAAATGAAATAATTATTTTAGGAAATTGAATAGATTTAGAAAAAGAAAGTTATCCAGGTAAACAAATATGTAATGAAGGGCTAACTCTCTTATAATTCTGAGAGGTGTAGTCTACTCCCATCCCTCACCCCATTGAAAAGAAAACCCAACACAAACAGATGCAAGAAGAAGAGGGAGGCTTCATTGGATTTTTTTTTAAAATAGCTGTAGACTTGAATAGGAACACTGGCTGGAGGAAAGCAGATAGCAGTCTTTTAGGTCAGAAATAGAAAAATAACAGTGCTTGCAGGAGGCCCCCCCCCCCCCCCCCCCCCCCCCCCCCCCCCTCTTTTTTTTTTGAGGGAGGGTGAAAGTGAAATTGATATGAAATTCACCCAAATAATGTGACGAAAACATGTAAGCAATGAAATGGGATTACTTTTCCCTCCCCCCATCTTTCTTCCCTATTACATTCACCCTCTATCCTCTTGAATTCCAACTAACAACAGATCCAAATCTGATCATGTATTTCAAGTGGGCTCACTGCATTGGTGTTTTCCTTGTTTTGCATATTCTTGAGTGACCATTTTAGTGCTAAATCATGTTAAGTTAGGTGTTCTATCTTGTTGCCTCATTTGCAGCTTATTCTCCGCACTAATGACCAGCCATCTTATTTCCTCATGGATAGCCTTTTACCTTGACTCTCAAACTTCTAATACAGGATAATATATTTTCCTAGGGTTAATTGCTGCTAGACCCTTGTAGATATCTCCTACTTGTGGATAGACTCCCTGTAGTTTCTAGTTATGTGGATAGACCCCCTGCACAATTTGCCCAAGCACGTATAGATTAAGAGAACTTTTATTTTTCTTTTAGGAGTGAAAAAAAGCAATTTGGGGTCTATACGCACCAATAGAACTACAGGGGGTCTATTTGTCTCTACAATTTTTTTTTGACTTTTTTAAGAGTAAAAGTTCACTCAAGGGTCTATCTGCACAATTATAACTATAGATGGTCTATCTGCGATTGGGCGATACTACATGGGGTCTATCTGCGCTTAATCCTTTTTTCTTTTATTTTATTTAAGAGAAATAAAGTAATGACTTAGGTCATGTAAGACATTTAAGTTTAGTTTGTCAACTCTATAAAGTATAGACCTTTAGCTTGACATTGGCCTATGGTTCTTATTCGATTCTAGATAATTGTTTTCTTTGAGTGGATGATTAGCTAATGTAAGAAAAGTGTAAGAAGAGTCATCGCATTGATCTGCTATATTATTGTATGAATTCTTTACTTGTCAACCAGATGAAGCATAAATGTCTCGTATTTGAAGCTGGGTAGTTGTATATTTATTTATGTATTATTCTTCCTAATAGAAATAAAGAACTTTCTTGTGTAGTATATGCAATGGTGAGGTCTGCTTTATCAAATGTTCCTATGATAACCTTTAATCTTTTAGCTTGAGACGGGCCTTCATTCCTATTGCTTTTGGATTATGATTACTTTAAGTATAAGCAAATTGTTCAAAGAATCAATTTATAGTTAAAGCTAGTTTTTCTGTGAATTATTTTATATTTGTATCACTATAAATACGGTGTGTATTTGAATTTGACCTATTCCTTGTCTAATGATATCAAATCTAGTCGTTCACTTGGGTTATTTTCATCTTGTCTCTCATTAATCCATCATTGTGATACATAGTTTGGTTGATATCTATTATTCATTCCTTTATCTCCAAATTTTGTTGTTGATTCTTATTTTCTTTTTATGTGCTACTGAATCCTGTGTCTTTGTTTATCTGACTTGATTTTAATTTGTCTTAGTGATTATGATATGGTTTTCCTAATAGAGAAATGCATATGAATTCTATTTGACCTTCATTGGACGCAGGATTCTCCAGATGCTATCAGATTTTTGTACATCTTGATTGAAATATTTGGACCTATAACGTTGTTCTCATTCCTCCATTTTGGCAACGGAGACCAATGGAGCATTAACACTGTTCAGGAAACTAATGATGAAGTGAAAGTGAAGTTTTTTTTGCAAGCATTCAGAGATGATTTTGTTCCTTGGTGTTTCCATGGACATACTCGCTCATGCAGTGAAAAAATTGATCTCTTGATTGCTTCAATTCAAGATGAATTTTTCTCTGAGCAATGGTGTTCTGTCCTCACATATGCTACCTGTACCGATCCAGATAAATTCACTAAGCCTGATATAAGGCCTTCAGATGTTACTGATCAGACTGAATTGCTGGCAATTCTTATTGAGAAAGTGAAACGAAAAATCAACAAAATGAAGATGAAAGCTGTTCAGAATATAGGCTGCCTTCCAGTACACTGGCAACACAAGTTATTAGATTCAACTGCAATTTCAGTTGTTCTTCATTCTCATCCAAGTACTTCTGATGCTCGGTTTCTATGGTAATTGATTTGGTTTTGGTTCTAGGGTTTATCTATTTTTTTTATCTGGTAGTCAGCTTTATATATGTCATCAATGATGAAAATTATTTGCCTTTTTACATCTTGAGAGAAGATTTACGTAAGACAGCTGAATGCATCACTGAATAGTGAATATACAGTCCAACTAGAATAGGTTCCTTGTCCTTAATGTTCCGTTGAAGATAATTTCCTCAAGCCGAGAGCATATCCTCTACTATCTCTTGTATATTTTACATCATGCGTCATGTTTAAACCCTGAGATATATTTGGTGTCCAGGATCAGAATCCTGGAAATCATTTTTTTGTCTTATTTATTCTGGATATGTTAGAAGAGAAAACACACGCACAGGAATAATGGATATGAGCTGCCACCAGATTTTGCAAACTGAGCTGCCAAGAGATAGAAATGGCGAGGTTCACATGCTCTGATGACTATCAGGGGGTCTGCACCACTAGTCTATCTCTTGGTAGCTCATTTAATGAAATGAGCTGCCACCTCGTGCTCATTTTACACATACAACGGTGTGAGATATCACATTTTTCGAGGAACCCTAGATGCTGTAGCTCGGTGGAAACCAAATTCTTTTCCTCAGGATCTCTTGGGTGGAAATAGGGAACGAAGTAACTAGATTAGACGGATTTGGTAGAATCCCTTTCTCCTTTGTTCAAACACTTCGTAAAAGAAAAGTAAAAATTTACATGTGTAACAAGTCGCTCTTGATACGTTATTGTATTCACCCAATTGAAAAAGGATGGCTTAATCTTTTAATTGGAAAACTGGTTTAGTTGTGCTTGTGATATTTCTAAATATCTACATAGTAATGCCTTAAATATGTCTGTGATCAATTGACAGGTATGACACTCGTGGTTATAATTTTTGACTTTGATGTCATCAGACATTTCGTCATTTTGATTTCGGTTTCTTCATACACATTCTAAGTATTTCTGGTTACTTAAGTGAGAATTTTAATCTATATGTTTAAAGATATGACTCCAGAAAATCTGTTCTTGTGAAAGTTTCCTAATTACAAACCATTACACCAACAGAGTAGGTTTACAAATTGTTTACTTATGTTCCTCTAGTTACCCCATGATTTTTCTCAGTCAAGCCTCTGGTACATATTCAGTTCTGCAAATTTCTTTCTTGTTATAGTTAGCCGAAAGGCTTCTTCTTGGAAAACATATTCTTAAGCTCTTGGACCAATGGTGGCATAACTTGCTTCAAGATAAGAATTTTATATTAAATTGTCAAAATCTTTTCTTATTTCCTAGACTGATAACTCTCCTTTTTGATACATCTGTTGCTTTTTAAACCTTACCTTCATAACCTGCTACAGCGCGGTACTAGGAGGCTCAACCGAAGATGACAGAACGTGCTTTGTTTCAGGAGAAGTGATAGTCAGTGTATTTCAGGAAATCTTGAAAAATTTAGTAATATTTCTTTCCTTATCTTCATTTGAGTGGTCAAGGCTTTCATCCTCTTTGCTGCTGTCTTCTAGATCCTTGGACTTAGTGCAGAAATCATCTTCTGCTGACAGACTTAAGATTGCTCAATTTTCTTTTGAAGTCCTTGAAGGTAGTTGGACCTTCTGCTCGAAGATGCTTGGTGCGGATCATGTTTTGCTTCCTTCTATTTTGGCTGCAATTTTTATCATTGACTGGGAATGTAGCATGTCATCATGTTTAAGCAAGGAAGATTGTTCTGAGGGTACTGAAAATTTGATCAATCCTGATATCTCCTTAGCAACAGACAGAAAGGTTCTAGTTGATCATTCAAAAGAGCTGTTTGATGCAAAGTTGATGCTTGGGAGAAGAATGCATGCTTTTATCCATAAGATAAGTGTCTCATCTTTGATGCTTTTCAGTTCTAGCAACATATCAAGACTGAGAAGCATCTTAGTTCAGACACTTAGATCTGCAGCCTTTGAGACTAATAACTTGACTTCTGATCGGATTTCTTCTTTGTGCTGTGAATGGATGCTGGATATGCTGGAAGTCATCTCTCATGATGAGACAGAGTTACAGAATATGTTGGATCAGTTACTAACAGAGGACAGTTCATGGACTATGTGGGTTGCACCATCTTCTCGAGATGAAAATGGAACAGCTACAATCCAAGTTAAGAGAGAGCATACAGGCATTAAGGTAAGAAACCCAGTTAAGTTCAGTTATATTTACTGATAGGAATGAAACTGAATTATGCATTTCTAGGATATAGTTTAATTTAGTTTCTTTCAATTGCCAGAGTAGCATATATTTTATCATTGTGTTTCACCATTGTATTTTTTGTCCCTTGCATAGAAAACTGACCTGTTGGATTCTATATTATATTGTCACTTCCAATGTTTGTGGAGTAGGTTACTGATGCCCTGTGGCTCAATTGCTCTGTGGTTATCATTGACTGCTCAATGTACATTGGATTCTTTTAGTAGTGTGCATGACAAAGAGTAGGGGTAATCAGGGTCTTACTTATGATTGGATAATAGTTTGCAAAACTCTGTTAAAAATTCTATTTATTCATTAAACAATAAAACTTACTTTAATACTTTTAAAACTCTACTTTTAAAATTAAACTGAAAAGTTAGGCTAGAGTGTTGTTTCTGACAAAATCTTTTCAAATCCATTTTAATGTTTTTTGAGAAGAGATATTTTAATATGCTTTTCATCAAATTGTTACTATTATTTTGTTTAAGATAAATGTTTAAATCTTTATTTAGCAGTTAGTCATAGATCATGTTCAGTGGACCTATTTATCTATGAAGCAATTTGAAATTAAACTAAATAAACTCAAGCTATATTTATTTTTTATAGTTTTCCTTAATTATGTGATTGACCTAGAAAATTTGGTGATCTATACATGTGAGTTGGTATATATCTCTTTTTTTTTGCGGTCTTTTTTACACATAATGATCATGGTATCTAGTCAACCATTTTTTATCAGATTCGTTTTTTTGGGGCTTACTTTAAGTACATTTTACTTATTTTCCATGCCAAACACGAATATTTATGAGTTATGATCCTTTTTTTCCAAATCCTGGTTATTAACGACACACTAAATGAATATGAGAAGGTCTGAGCTGTCTTACCTCTGGTAGGGAAGTTGCAATTCAGCATGGGAAATAGAAATATGTAATGGTGGTGTCATGTACTATTTTGAACAAAACATTGAGTCATCTTCAGGCATGTTTTCTATTGAGACATGCATACTTGAAGTGGTCTTATGTAATTTGTGTTTTTTCAAGAAAAGTAGTCATACATATTTTGAGCTCGTGCTAGTTTTGTAGATTCTGCATTATAAACTGTCCTTTTCCTTAAGGCATTTGGATAGCTTAAAGAAATATTTTCTCGAACTATACAAAAGAATTTTGTAGTTAGCTTTCCCTCTATTAACTGTAAATATTCAGTTTAATCATTGTATGCAGGAAGTGAGGCATAATCAGTTTATTGCTTTTGTTGAAAGGCTTAGCTCAAGTCTGGGGTTCTCCAAAGTGATAGCTGGGTTTGTTCGACAAATTCCAGATTCATCTTCTGTACCGTTGACTGAGCATGATTCATCTTTCTCCTCCTCTTACTCCCGAGCATGGCTTGCTGTGGAGTTGCTTTGCACATGGAAATGGCAAGGGGGGAGTGCTTTAGACTCATTCTTACCTTCATTGAGCAAATACGCAAAGTATGAATCACCCTACCCTGAAGTACATGTAATTTTTTCAATAGTCAACATATTGTTCGATGGTGCCCTTGTCCAGGGATCCAGTGGCCTCTGGATTTCTTTTAACACATGGGTTCCTTCAGATGTTGAGGTTGAAAATATTAAAGATCCGTTTCTCCGTGCTATTACTTCCTTGCTGTTGATACTATTTATTAAGGATAAAACTTGGAGAAAGCATGAGGCTCTTGAGATTTTCAAGAATGTTGTTGGCAAACTTTTTACAGATGCTACTGTAAATAGGACCTGCCTAAGAATTCTTCCCTTTCTTTTGAGTATACTTATTGAACCATTACTTCTTCAAAGCACAGAGTTCAATGATGCTAGTAAAGATGTCGTGCTTGCTCCTTGGAAGGATGATTCAGTTCTTAAGAATGTTTTGAGCTGGCTCCAGAGAGCTCTTTCTTTTCCACCTCTAGGCACTGGCTGTTCTGGAGAACCAGGTACTTTAAATTGCATTTACACAATTAGTAATTGTATTTTCACTTTGAGTATCTTGAGCAAGTACCCTTCTCTTTCTTATGGCAGATCTAGAAGAATGGGTTCAACTCATAGTATCTTGTTATCCTTTACAAGCGACTGGAGTACCTGGAGCATGTAAGGTGGAGTTGGGGAGAGACATAAGCCATTTAGAGAAATCATTGATGCTGAGTTTGTTTCAAAAGCAAAGAGGTGGCAAAGATGTTTCATCATCTCAATCTGAGACGCCATTTGCTGCATCAGCCTCTAAGAATTTAGTTTCTTCCTCATCTTCGCAGCTGATTCTGGCAAAGCTAACAGCAGTATCAGTTGGATATTGCTGGAAGGAGTTTTCTGAAAATGACTGGCATTTTGTGTTGGATAGTTTACAGAGTTGGATAGAATCATCTGTTTTGCTGATGGAAGAAATTGCAGAGAAAATAGATGAGCTTGTTATGAGCTCTACTTCTAAACCTAACCTGGATTATGTTTTAGAGAAGCTTGAACTAGCTGTTCTGGATATGGATCCAATGGCAATAAATATTTCCGGAACTGCTCTACTTGTGTTATCTCTTTTCTCGCAGCTTGTTGAGCTCCATGAAACAGATAGCACTGAAGTTTTGTTGACCATAAAGTTGGGAAAATGGGCCCAAATTAAAGACCGGGTTATGGAAAATATTCTCCGACTATTTTTTGCAACTGGAGTTGCTGAGGCGGTTGCAAGCACATGCAGCAATGAGGCTTCATCCATTGTAGCATCAAGCCGGATTGCATATTCTCAATTTTGGTCACAAGTTGCATCATTAGCTATTACCTCATCTGAGGATGTTAGGAATACAGCTGCAAAGTCTATGGAACTTTGGGGTCTTAGCAAGGGACCTATTAGCTCCTTGTATGCCATTCTTTTTTCTTCGAGACCCATACCTTCTCTTCAATTTGCTGCTTATAGGTTGATTTCATCAGAGCCACTATGTCATGTTTCACTCCTGAAGGATAACTCTCTATTGGGAAATGTCACTGCTAATGAGGATCTGAACCTGAATGGTTTTAACTCATCTTCTGTAGATTGTATCTCTTTAATGGATGAAATTTCTTTCCTCATTCAGAAACCAGCTTCTGCTCTTCTTGAAATGGACTTAGTATCACAAGATAGGGTATGGCTATGTTTCTCTCGGCAGACTAATTATCTGGTTTTATGTCTTGGCTTTATTATCTTTTGTCTATACTGATCTAGAGCATTTTGTATCTGCAGGTAAATGTCTTTCTTGCATGGGCTATACTGCTATCTTATCTACGTTCATTGTCACCTTCCTCCTCAGCAAGGGAAGCGCTGACTCAATATGTACGAGAATCTGTTAGTTCAGAGATACTTGATTGCATTTTCCAAAATATTCCTTTAAAGCAGGGTGTAGGTACTACAAAGAAGAAGGATATTGAATTTGTACCTGAAGCAGCTGTAGCTGCCAGTTTCGCGAAGAATGTTATAAGTTCGGGTTCTGGATTGTTAAACTTAGAGACACTTTGGCCTATTGAGACAAAGCAAATGGCTTCTCTTGCTGGTTCATTATATGGAATGATGATTTGGCTCCTCCCGTCTTATGTTAGCAACTGGTTTTCAAGCTTGCGTGATCGCTCTCTACTATCTGCTATTGAATCTTTCACTAAAATATGGTGCAGCCCTTCGCTTGTATCAAATGAGTTATCTCAGGTACGTGATCTCAGCTAATTGACCGTGTTGGTAGATAAACTTCAATCTTCTGATTTAGAAACGAAAGTGTGTGCTGATTTATGTTAGCCATCTATGAAAAATAAACATTGTTAAGATTTTGTTATCAGCAAGATTAGGCAGATATTTTAATCCATTGTTGGACAGGGCTTATTAGAATTATTGCTGTCCTGCTTTTTATGTTGTGAGGAATTTGGCACCATTTAGAGGGGTTCATGTATAATCTGTTTCATAGCCCTTTTATTTATCATCAAACGGAGAACATCTCTTGGAATTCAAGCTTTCTTAACATCATATGGGAAATATCATTGCTATTACTCAGATAAGCATCTGATATATATTTGTACTTCAGTCAAACCAGATACAAAATTAATGGAATTATTGTTGGAGACTCAAATGATGGATATGCAAGCGTGTTAACTAACATGCTACTCTATTTTCTCTATGAATATAGGAACTGTTGCTCACATTGCAACATTTGATCTATGTACTAAAACTGATAATATTCAAGATTATTTAGGGTTACACATGACTGATCCTTATGCTAACCATCTCTATATTTTGGGAATTGATTTGATTTTGTGTTTGTGTGTGCGCACACGCTTGTGTGTGTGGTTAAACGATTGTGTGGAGGGAGTACCTGGTTAAACAAATATTTGGATTGTGTTCCGAAGAAGCAACTTCAGCAATCATTCTTTTGATTAGGATTGTTCTTTGAACTCTCTAAATGTTTAGCCTCACTGATTTGCATCTGATTGGACAGGTTAAAGAGACTGTTGTTGCTGATGAGAATTTTTCAGTAAGCGTGAACAAGTCAGCATATGAGATAATCGCGACCTATAAAAAGGAAGAGACAGGAATGGATTTGGTAATTCGCCTTCCTATTTGTTATCCATTGCGTCCTGTGGATGTTGACTGCACAAGGAGCCTGGGAATAAGTGAAGTGAAGAAGAGGAAGTGGTTGCTATCTTTAACTGCATTCATACGGAATCAGGTCATTTCTTTTTGCTATGCTTGTAGTTAAGCTTTCTTGCATTCTTTAACTTAGATGGCTCCAGATGTTTTCATTTATCATGTTCCTGTGGTCTACATATAATGCATAAATGAATAAGTTATTGCCGATTATGCCAGGGATTATACTTAAGGAATCTTTTTAATTAGTTTCTATGTAAGATCTTGGGAAACTCATATTATCCCATGATGACAAAACCATTTTGGATAACTTACAGAAAAAAATTCCATGTCAATTTTAACTTTCAGTCAAACTAGCTGGCACGGTGTTTCCATTGAAATTATTCAATTATGGGAAAAATGCTTTAAATCCCAGACATTCCTGACATGTAAGATCATCCAAGTCAACTTGTCAAATGTGAAAACTCCCTGCCTCTTTTAAAGTTTCCCTCCATTCGCTTTTTCATCACATTATTTTTAAACATATCAAAATTATTCTTCTGTATCTCCTCTCATTGTAATATTGTATTTTACTTGGACGATGATGTATACAAGGTATTGAAAGATTTCTTTTCTCGTAATATTTTATACAGAATGGTGCTATAGGTGAGGCGGTCCGCATTTGGAAAAATAATCTTGATAAAGAATTCCGTGGTGTTGAAGAGTGTCCTATTTGTTACAGCATCATCCACACCTCAAATCATAGCCTTCCTCAACTAGCTTGCAAGACCTGCAAGCACAAATTCCATTCGGCTTGCTTATACAAGTGGTTCTCAACTTCTCACAAGTCAACATGCCCATTGTGTCAGACACCATTTTGATCAGCTGTATCTAAATTATAGCACTTTAGCGACATTTCGCCAGCACATGCTCTTCGGAAGTCTTATTGGCTAGTCTTTGTACAGAACGAGTATGCATCAAGAATATACAGGCTGGAAGTATCAACACGCAAGCGAACAGAAACAGCTCAATGAACAGAGTCAAATATGTAGCTGAGGAATTTGAATTTTTACAGCAGCAGTATTGGTTGATTGAGAGAAACGTGATGTGGTCTTGTATTTTAGGAACATGGCTGTCTGTTGTGTAATATATCCGGCAATATATAGAGATTTTGGTGGAAAAGATGAGCCTTTGGCATTACTCAAGATGTGCATTATGTCTTCTAATGTGAAAGAACTTTTTTTGACTGAAAGCGAGTATAAAAGAGTTGTTTAGCATATTACTGGTAGTACTCTCAAAGTAATTCCCGCAAATATGCCCAATTATTTTTGAATTGTTGTCTGTAATTGACTTGATAGCTCTAGTCTCTTAATCTTGCGCTTGAATTAGTACTATTGTAGAGCCTGCATGTTACATGTCATCTGTTTGTGAACTGGATCAAAGTTCTTACGCTAAATGAGTAGGGAACTTTGATTAACTTCTTCCTATTGCAGTAAGTTCCATACATCAACAGATAGAGCAGCACATTGATCCATGATGTATATTTGAAAAAAAAAAGCAAGTTCTCTCCTTTTCATCGCTCAAAAGAATGTGCAATGTTGACATGAACCTCTATCAGGCGCTTCATTTTTTCTCTCGATAAAACACATTCTCAAAAAATCCCTTTCCTGCCCCCACACAAGTTTTCTGGTATTTTCGGCATCAAGAATCCTCTTCTCATCGCCTCCAATAATTCCGGCACTTCAACATCTTCATCAGGATCCATCACAGCTTTTCCTGTAATCATTTCAACTAGTACACATCCTCGACACAAAAGATCAAATTTAGACTCGTATTCTTGGCACGCCAAGCACTCTGGTGCTATAAACTGCCGTGTGCCCCGTATGCCGTAACGTCCAAGTACTTCCCCCTTCTGATTCGATAGCTTCACAGATCCAAAATCAGTAATTTTAACCTCGGAAGAACTCATAACTAAAATTGTTGTGCGCCGTGCGGAAACGTGCTCGACAACCAAACGAGTCGGTGAGCGATGAGAGAAGAAAACCAAACCAAATTACGAGTACAATTCACCAAAATACGACACAAATCAAACCAAACACAAGGATTTACGTGGTTCGGCAATTGCCTACGTCCACGAGGAGAGGATGGGGAGATTTCACTATATGGAGGAGAAATACAACGGGTTACAACTCACAAAATCTCTCAAATATAACCCCAACCAAAGCTCTCAACTCCTTCACAATATCTCCCTCTCAAAGTGCTCAAAACAATCCTAATTCTCTCATTTTCTCTCCTTTAGAAACCCTAAAAAACGTGGTCATATTTATAATAAAACACAATCCCAAACAAAGGAGGATTATAAAAACGAGTCTGCCACACCCTGCACCATGGGTGTGGCAGAGGGTGTGGTGCAGGACAGATTCTGCCACATCCTGCACCATGGGTGTGACAGAGGGTATGGTGCATGACAGATTCTACCACATCCATGGCAGACACCACACCATGGTGTGGTGGAGTCTGTTTTGGGTTATTCTTCACGTTTTTCACAATTCCTTCGCCGTTTTCACAATTCTCCACCTCGGCGAAGTATTCCCAACACTGAGCCGACACCAACATGAGCACCAATGTGTCGTCTCTCTAAACTCGGTTACACCAATGTGATTGCCTACGTACCCCCTCTCCCAAGGGATCAAGCCGCCCGTAGTTCATCCAAATGGCCGTCAACGGCCTCAACAATCACGAATGTGCAACAAGTTTCGACAATGATCAAACTTGTTGCTCGGAACCACCTTAGTGAGCATATCCGCCGGATTATCCTTTGTGTGGACTTTCACAATCTCCACATCGCCATCTTCAAGAACATCCCGAACGAAGTGATAACGAACGTCAATGTGCTTCGTCCTCGCATGAAAAACCTGATTCTTCGCCAAATAGATAGCACTCATGCTATCACAATGAATGGTGACGGACCGCTGCGATATACCAAGTTCCTCCAAAAGTCCTCGAAGCCAAATAGCCTCCTTCACAGCCTCCGTAACCACCATATACTCTGCCTCCGTCGTAGACAAAGCTACCGTAGACTGTAAGGTGTATCTCCAACACACCGGCGCACGGGTCAAAGTAAACACATATCTCGTAGTAGACCGACGCTTATCCAAATCCCCGGCATAATCCAAATCAACATATCCAATGCACAACTGCCCACCTGTAGTGTCCCGCTCATAAACCAAACCAGCATTAAGCATACCTCGAATGTACCTCAAAATCCATCTCACGGCGTCCCAATGACCCACTTCTGGATCGTGCATGTATCTCGACACCATGCTCACCGCCTGTGACAAATCCGGCCTCGAACATACCATCGCGTACATCAAGCTCCCAACTGCGCTCGCATATGGAGTTTTCGTCATCAACTCACGGTCTTCAACTGACTTCGGTGAAAGGCCAGCTGAAAGCTTCAAATGGGCTCCCAAAGGTACACCAACTGGCTTCGTATCCATGCTAACATGGAATCGCTGTAGAACATTCTTCAAATAAGCCACATGTGTCAAACAAATCTTGCCCTTCTTCTTCTCTCTGCCGATCTCCATCCCTAAAATGCGCTTCGCCTCGCCCAAGTCCTTCATCTCAAACTCATTCGAAAGCTGAACTTTCAACTCATCATAGCTGACCTGGAACTAGAGGCAACCAACATGTCATTGATATAAAGCAACAAATAAATGTACGCACCTCCTCTCAACTTGTGAAAATACATGCAAGGATCAAACTGGCTCCGAGTGTACGAATGACCAAGCATAAAACCATCGAATCGCCTATACCACTGTCGAGGAGATTGCTTCAAACCGTATAGCGATTTTTTTAACCTGCAAACCAACTTATCTTTTCCTGCAGCTCGAAATCCCAATGGCTGAGTCATATATATTTCTTCATCAAGATCACCATGAAGAAATACCGTCTTCACATCCAACTGATCTAACTCTAATCCATATTGTGCCACCAAAGCTAGCAGAATCCGAATCGAAGAATGCTTCACCACCGAAGAGAAAACTTCATTGTAATCAATACATTCCTCCTGTGCATAGCCCTTCGCAACCAACCTAGCCTTGAACCTCACTAGAGTGCCCTCAATGCCGTCATTCTTCGTGTACACCCACTTTCACCCAATCGCATTCCGCCCCTTTGGAAGCTCAATAAGCTCTCATGTATCGTTCTTATAAAGGGACTCCATCTCCTCCTGCATAGCTACCTGCCACGAATCAGCCTCCGAACTCTGCTCGGCCTCTCTGAATGTAGTAGGCACCATCTCATCGATACTCTCCACCGGAAGTGCATATGCAACTGTGTCGGCATACCGTGCTGGCACCCGTATGTCTCTCCTCTGTCTTCGAACCACAATAGAATCCTTAACCTGAGCCATCGCTCCCTGATCCTGCTCATGAGTACCCATATCCTCCGTATCACCGTCGTGCTCGTCTGGCGTCACCTCAGTCGGCACTCTAATGGATACTGCACCATCTGGACACTGTGGAACTGCATCAGTCTCCACCACCTACGATATCTCCTCTGTCGGGTCGTTCTCCACCTGATAAGAGCTGGGAAGCTTCAAGATAGAAGCCTCATCGAATGTGACGTCCCTGCTCAGCACAATCTTCTTATCAACTGGATCCCAAAGCTTGTATCCCTTGACACCACGCTTGAATCCTACAAATATGACCTTCCTAGCTCGATGTTCCAACTTATTAGTTTTAACATGATAATATGCAGGGCAACCAAATACCTTAAACTGGTCATAGTCATGTGCTGTCTCTCCCGACCACATCTCCATAGGGGTCTTCCCCTCAATCGCAGATGAAGGCAGCCTATTAATGATGTGGCTCGCATAAGAAAGTGCATCAGCCCAAAAAATCTTCTCCAAACCACTATGCGCCAATAAACATCGAATCTTCTCCAGCAAAGATCGATTTAACCTCTCCGCCACCCCCATTCTGCTGTGGTGTATGACTAACTGTGAAGTGCCTCTCTATGCCCTCATCTCGACATAGCTGCTGAAAGGGGTCTGAAGTATACTCTCCGCCGTTGTCGGATCGTAACGTCTTGATCTTTCTCCCAGTCTGCAGTTCTAATCTCTTCTTCCACTCCACAAACAAATCTAGGACTTCACTCTTATGTTTCATGGTGTACACCCAACATCGCCTAGAATAGTCATCAACGAACGTGACGAACCAATGTCAACCACCAAGTGATGCCGTCTTGGTGGAACCCCAAACCTCTGTGTGCACGTAGTCCAAGATGCCCCTCGTCCTATGAATGGTCGTCCCGAACTTCACCTTTGTCTTCTTGCCAAGTACACAGTGCTCACAGAATTCCACTTTACCACTCTTGGTTCCCTTCAATAGCCCCTGCTTGCACAATGCCTGCAGTGACTTTTCACCTGTGTGCCCTAGCCTGAAATGCTAAAGTCTGCTCATATCCGCCTCTGAAATAGCCAAAGCAACCTGGCCAATCTCGGTGCTCCCCTTAAGATAGTATAAATTACGATTGCAGACTCCCTTCATCACCACCAAAGATCCCTTAGTAACATTCGCTACAGCGTTCTCAAATGTCACCCTGAATCCCTTAGCCTCTAAAGCTCCAAGTGAGATAAGATTCTTCTTCAGCTGAGGAATAAATCTCACCTCCTTTAACTCACGGACTACTCCATCGTGCATCCGAATCCTCACAGTACCTATCCCATAAATGCCACATGATTGATTATTTCCCATGACAACAACACCCCCGTCGAGTCTCTCAAATGATAAAAACCAATCTTGCCTAGGAGTCACATGATAAGTAGCGCCAGAATCAAGCATCCAATCCGATGCATCCACATGGTTCACCTCCGGAGTAATCAATAGAGAAAAGCACGAATCATCGGAATCATCGCCTTTCGCAACGTTCACCTCATTGGCCTTCGGGCCATTTTTCTTGCCATTCTCCTTCTCCTTGAGCTTCGGGCAGTCTCTCTTCCAATGTCCTTGCTCCTTGCAGAATGCACATTGGTTCTTTACTAATTGGTGACGACCTCTTGACTTTGACCTTCCTCGATTACCACCTTTCGGATATGAGCTTCTACCTCTCGTCGACAAGGCCTCTCCTGAAGTACTAGCGCGGGAAGTCTCCTTATCCTTCCTCCTCAAATCGTAGTTCGTCAATGCGTTAGTCACTTCACTATAAGTGATAGAAGATCTCCCGTTCAGCAAACTAAGCACGAAGGTATCATACTCCTCATCCGGTAAGGAGCCCAAAAGAATAATAGCCTTGTACTCATCCGTGATCTTCTCATCCACGTTCGCCAAGTCTGACAACAACTTAGTGTAGTTGTTTACATGAGCCACAAGCGAGGTGCCTCGGGACATCTGGAATCTGAATAACCTACGCATACAACATGTTCTCAACACTTTTCGTAAGATACTTATTGTTGAGAATTTCCCACATCTTCATCGTAGACGTCACCCCAATCACATCATATTTCAGCTCCTGTTCCAAACAGCACCTGATCACCCCACAAGCATTCCTATTCATCTTTTCCCATACCGTCTCTTCATATTTAGGTAGCCTCACATCGACCATGATGGTCTCCTCCAAATTTTGAGCATTGAGCGCATCCTGTACGTCGCTCATCCACAAACCAAAATTGATTTTGCCGTCATATTTCACTACACTAATCTTAGTGTTCTAAAAACCCACTTGAACTGTACCCGTCATCTTGATGCTTTCACCAACTTCTTTACCCATAATCACAAACTCTAAATTACAAAGAAAGATTCAAACTTTATAGAATTTAGAAGTTACCCAACTGAACCCTAGATTGGATTCCAAATAGAACTCCTAACCACACGAGGAAAGCGAGATCTTCTACGGTAACTTCAAACCCTAACTCCACCAAAGCCTAGAACTCCAAGAACCAAGCTTCCAACTAAATCTTCCTCCACCTAATCCAAAACCCTAGATCTGAAATCTGAGTTCTGATACCAATTGTTGCGCGCCGTGCGGAAGCGTGCTCGACAACCAAACGAATCGGTGAGCGATGAGAGAAGAAAACCAAACCAAATTACGAGTGCAATTCACCAAAATACGACACAAATCAAACCAAACACAAGGATTTACGTGGTTCGGCAATTGCCTACGTCCACGAGGAGAGGATGAGAAGATTTTACTATATGGAGGAGAAATACAACGGGTTACAACTCACAAAATCTCTCAAATATAACCCTAACCAAAGCTCTCAACTCCCTCACAATATCTCCCTCTCAAAGTGCTCAAAACAATCCTAATTCTCTCCTTTTCTCTCCTTTAGAAACCCTAAAAACCGTGGTCATATTTATAATAAAACACAATCCCAAACAAAGGAGGATTCCCAAACAAATGAGGATTCTAAAAACGAGTCTGCCACACCATGCACCATGGGTGTGGCAGAGGGTGTGGTGCAGGACAGATTCTGCCACACCCTGCATCATGGGTGTGGCAGAGGGTGTGGTGCATGACAGATTCTACCACACCCATGGCAGACACCACACCAGGGTGTGGTGGAGTCTGTTTTGGGTTATTCTTCACGTTTTTCACAATTCCTTCGCCGTTTTCACAAAAATATTCTTGGGTTTTGTATCGCAATGCGCATAACCTTTCCTATGCATGCAACCTACCCTTTGTGAGTATGCACTTCGTGTAGCCTCGTACTAGTTGTTCTGAAAGTGGGCTTGATTTGATGAGATTTGCAAGGCTACCATGAGGAGCGTATTCAAGGTATATCTTTTGCAACGGATTTATGTTATCGATCAAGAATTCGTTTATCGAGACATTGGATGATTTCAGGGCAACCATGTAACTTACGTAGTATTAAACTTTCGTGAAGGAGCATCTCAGAATACTAATTGTCATTATTATAAGAATTTTAATTGTTTATTATTCTTTCTCCCAAGTTTAGTTGTTAGAAATAGAGTTATTTATATTGTAGTACCCTAAAGTTTACAATTTTTTAAATTTAATACCCAAAATGTTTTCCTGACACTTCTGAAACCCTAGAGTTTATACATTTTTTTACAAAAACTTTAGGTACCCCGAAGTTTTTTCTGACGGTTTGATGCCCCAATTTTGCACCTTTTTTAACTTGTTACCCTGAAGTTTTGCGTTTGACACTTTGATATCCTGAGCTTTGGGGTACCAAAGTTAGAAAAGCTATAGATGTTGGGGTATCAAATTGTCAAAAAATCCTTTGGATCTAGGAATAACACTGGGTCCTTTTTCTCTCTGAAGACCTTGACGTTATACAGTAGCAACTAGGTGTTCTATTACTTTCAAGGGTCTAGGAATAACATTGTAAATTCTTTTGCCTCGGTAATTTGTCAATTTGAGAAGGTTATTTGCTTCCAACTGGTAAAATAGGCATCAAAGACGTGCACATTCTTTACCTCAATTTTCTGCTAGACATGCAATTTAAGGCTGAATATTTGCGGAATCATCTTTCAACAAGTCACGGCTTCCACTCAAGTTAGAAACATGAGCTAATTAAAAGCATGTCTTAATTCTAAAAAGAAAGAAGAAGAAGAAATAACTAAAGAATTAATGTGTTATTTAAAAAAAAAATTCAACATGTTACTTGCTTTCTCTGTAGTTTTTACGTCTGTTCCATATTTTGATTTATAATTGGAAAAATCAAGCAGCCTTTCTGTTTTTTGGTTTTTTTTTTCTTCTCAATTTGTCGATGTATAATTGATTTAAGCCACATCTGACATCTCATTAGCTAAGTCACTCATTATATTGCTGGATTTCAAGCGACAAACTGCGAGTTAATGGAAACTAAACTGAGGGGTTATTCCGTTATTGTACTTGATCATTTAGGCCGAGCTCGTCGATGAGGAAGAAAGGGTATCACCGAGTCGGTTAGAAGAACATAGAGATTGATCATATGTTGGGTTATCATGCCGATTTGTGCAGGCGGGTGCTATGCAGATTCACTACTTCTTCGGTCTAATACGAAAGATTATGCATAGGTTCCTGTATCATGTACCCTCTTCAAGTCCTGAAGGTTATGCGCGTATTCCTACCGCTGCATTATCTTTAGCATCCTTTTTTATTTTTAAAGCAACAACTATGTTCATTTCACACATATCAGTTCAAAGGTACATGATAAACAACAGGGGAAACACAAAATAAACAACCAAAAACTTCAAAAGGACCGCCCGTTGTAGCTGAGGAAGAGAGCTCCGTAGTCCCTGTACAGAAATATAAGGAATTTTCTTTGGCTAATATTAAATGATGACGCTTAATCTTTTCCTTTTTTCACCCGAATTAAGACACTAGAAGTGCGTGCACATGCATCAATTAGACTAACAAAATAATTTATGGAATTGAGTAAATACCAAAAGCTCTACTGATAATTTAACAACATAGGCTGCATCCAAGTTTTATGCACACAAAATAAATGAATCTTTATCACGTTCTAACTCATCTAACAGAAACTAGCTAGTTATAAATGAAACTAGGAATAAAGTACGGAACCTTGCATTTTAATTTAATTATTTTCTTCACCATAAGTATATGAATGGACAGGCTCACGCCGTCCTAGTGATTTTTGGTGCATCCTTTCGTAACACATGACTTTGACAAAAAAAAAAAAAAAAAAAAAATTCATGTGTGTGATGTTGGGGACTTATACCTTTGCTTCACTTAGTTGATGTTGGGGATTTGAAATAATCAAATCAAATCCGTACCCTTCCGGATCTTGTGTTTGAGAGTTGAGCAAGAAGGAAATTCACCACAAATCAAAGATAAAAACTTGTAGGAAAGTAAACAAGAAATAACACACCAGATTTAACGAGGTTCGGCAACGTGCCTACGTCCTCGGGAGCCACACCACACAATTCTTTGATTACTTGAAGAATATTATAATGCTTGCAATTGGCCTCTCTCTCTAAGATTTCTAACCTCAAAGAGCCCTCAAAACCCTCTTTTTTCGTGTTCTTTTTCTCTCTTAAACCCTAAAGGGACGTGTTTCTATTTATAACAAAACACAATCCCAAACAGATTATGATTCTAAAACGAGTCTGCCACACCCTGGTGTGGCGCAGACCACACTCATAGCAGACAGGATAGACTCTGCCACACCCTGGTGTGGCGCAGACCACACCCATGGCAGACAGGGTAGATTTTGCCACACCCTAGTGTGTCGCAGACCACACCTATGGCCTGTCTTGAATTTTCATGCAATTGTTGATTTTGATTCTAGGTTTGAGTCTCCACTCTCAAGACCAACAATCTCCCACTTGGAGATCAAACCACCATCAATGAGCTCTCCCGAACTCCGCCTTCTTCGCAAGTATCTTCTCCTACTTGAAAAATCCATTCTTCAATCATCAATATCCCGGCAATCTCGCCGATCCTCGTAGTGTGGCTCCGTCTTCGTCTTCTACTCGTGAAGGCCAACTGAAGTTGCGCACAACTCCAGTTTCTCAATGGTGACTGTCTTCATCAACATGTCCGCCGGATTTTGACTCCCCAAAATTTTTATCAAATGCAACTTTCCGTCTTCAACTAGCGAGCGTATAAAATGATATTTGACGTCGATGTGCTTTATTCTGCCATGATATACTGGATTCTTGGCAAGATGTATAGCACTCTGGCTATCACAATAAAAAACTCCTCTCCCTTGCTTCAGATCCAACTCTTCCAAGCTCCCGTTCAACCAGATCATCTCCTTGCTTGCTTCAGTCACAGCGACATACTCAGCCTCGGTTGTAGACAAAGTCACAATCTTCTGCAGACGTGAGACCCAGCTCACTGCTCTCGACGCTAAGGTATAAACATACCCCATGGTGCTTTGCCTCGTATCATGATCACCGATGAAGTCCGCATCCACGTATCCCTGCAGCACCAACTCATTCCTTCTGAAACATAATGGCTTGTTCGTTGTCCCTCTCAAGTACCGCATTATCCACTTCACGGCCTCCCAATGTTACTTTCCTGGATTGCTTGCAAATCTGCTCACAACTCCCACTGCATGGGCGATGTCCGGCCTCATGCAAACCATCGCGTACATGAGACTCTCAATGGCTGAAGAATATGGCACCCTGCTCATATGCTCTCTATCTGCATCTGTCTTAGGCGATTGCTCATCAGATAGCTTGAACTGACTTCCAAGGGGTGTGCTAATAATTTTAGCATTATGCATGTTGAACCTCTGAAGTATCTTCTTAATGTATTCAGCTTGGCTCAATCTCAATGTCCCTTCAGCTTCATCCCAACTGATTTGCATCCCTAGAATCTGCTTTGCTGCACCTAGATCCTTCATTGCAAACTCCTTTGCTAGCTGCTTCTTCAAACTGTTTATCTTCTCTAAACATGGTCCTGCTACCAACATGTCATCAACATATAATAACAAAATAATAAAGCTGGACTTGAACCTTTCGAAATAACAATAATGATCCGAATTGCATCTTCTGTAACCATTGTTCTGTATGAAGTTATCAAACTTCTTATACCACTGTCTCGGAGCCTGTTTCAAACCATATAAGCTCTTCTTGAGCTTGCACACCATCTTTTCTTTTCCTTCTTCAATGAAGCCAACAGGCTACTTCATGTAGATTTTTTCATCCAAGTCACCATGAAGAAAGGCAGTCTTCACATCTAACTGCTCAAGAAAGAGGTCTTCTGCAGCTACCAAACTCAACACCACTCTGATGGTTGTGAGTTTCACAACAGGGGAAAATATCTCCGTGTAGTCCACTCCTTCCCGCTATTGAAACCCCTTTACTACTAATCTGGTCTTGAATCTCTTACTTCTATCACTCTCCTGCTTGACCCGGTAGACCCATTTGTTATGTAATGCTTTCTTCTGTGCAGGTAGCTGGGCTAACTTTCATGTCTCATTAATGAGTAGAGAATCCATCTCCTCCTGCATAGCATGCTCCCACTGATGAGATTCACTCACTTGCATTGCCTCTTCATAGCATTCCGGCTCACCGCTATCTGTCAACAATAGGTAGTCAAGAGATAAAAGATATCTGGGATTTGGTTTAGGTACCCTGGATGACCTCTTAAGCTCCACACCCTGGGTAGTTTCTTCTGCATCTGGAGCCTTCTCCATTCTCTG
Source organism: Asparagus kiusianus (assembly GCA_022839385.1). Lineage (NCBI taxonomy): Eukaryota > Viridiplantae > Streptophyta > Magnoliopsida > Asparagales > Asparagaceae > Asparagus > Asparagus kiusianus. The sequence continues at coordinate 88,131 of BQKN01065750.1, read as the reverse complement.
ATCAGAACAAACATCATCACCTCTATCTGGAAGTTCCTCTAAATCCATGTACTCGGATCCACCTGTATCCATAGTGCTGCTCCCACTGCTTTAGCTATCCTTGGCATTTTCCCTGTTCTTGTACATCACATCCTCATTGAATATCACGTCCCTGCTTCTGATGATCTTCTTATTCTTCTCATCCCAAAGACGATACCCGAACTCATCAATGTCATAACCAATGAATGTGTACTTCTGTGACTTAGCTTCTAGCTTGTCCCTGACGTGGTCACTGATATGAACATAAGCCACGCAACCAAACACCCGCAAGTATGAGAGATTTATCTTCTTTCCACTCCAAACCTCCTCTAAAATCCCAAAATCCAATGGAACTGATGGCCCGTGATTAATAAGGTAAGCTGTCGTATGCACCGCATCCGCCCAAAATATCTTAGGCAGACCTGCATGTAATCACATGCTCCTGGCACGCTCTGTCAAGGTCCTGTTCATCCTGTTCGTAATGTCGTTCTGCTGTGGTGTCCCTGGAGTAGTCCTCTCTAAGCGAATACCATTCGTAGCACAAAACCTCTTAAACTCCTCCAGCTCATATTCTCCACCATTGTCTGATCTCAGACATTTCACCTTTAGATCTGTCTCGTTCTCCATCATGGTCTTCCACTTTTTGAAGATTCCAAACACCTCTGACTTGTGCTTCATGAAGTAGATTCACACCTTCCTCGAGTGATCATCGATGAAGGTGACATAATATCTCGAACCGTCAAAAGAAGACACACTGGCTGGACCCCATACATCTGTATGAATCAACTCTAGCTTTTGAGCCTTAGGTGGCCTTCCATCCTTCTAAAAACTAATCCTCTTCTGCTTCCCAAAGATGCAATCTTCATAAACCCGACTTCCACGGCGTCGATCCCGGTTAGTTTTCCTTATGAATGCAAAATCTTCATCCCCTTCTTGCTCATGTGCCCTAGCCTGTTGTGCCACAGATTTGTACTCTCTTTGCCAGCTGTAATTGCGAGGGTGTCACTCACATGTAAGGTGGGATAGAGAGTTCCTAACTTGTTTCCTCGAGCAACTATCATCGTACCGTTGGAGATTCTCCATGAATCCCCTGTGAATGTCGAAACATAGCCTTCTGCCCTAAGCTGTCCCACCGAAATAAGATTCCTCTTCAGCTTCGATACGTGTCTCACGTTCTTCAAGGTCCACTTAGAGCCCTTCATCTGAATCTGTACTTCACCCTTTCCAACAATATTACAGGGCTCGTTATTAATATACTTTTCCAAAGTCCCCTGCTACATAATTCTGAAAGAGTTTCCTGTTAGCAGTGGCGTGGAAAGAGACTCCTGAATCGATGACCCAAGAATCCGAATTGCTATCCATAGCAAGGATCAAGGTATCCTACACGATATAAGCCTCCTGCTCACCCGCATCCCTCTTTGAACTTTTACAGACTGAAGACATATGGCCCTCCTGGCCGTAGTTCTAACATTTCCCTTTGATAGGTCTAACCTTCGAGTTTGGCCTCTTCTTCACTGATTTCGACCGATTCCTGTTCTGGTTTCATTTCTTCTGGTTTCTGTCTCTCTGCTCGAAGTTTAGAGCTGAACCTGAACCTTCTGATTCGGACGATTTTTTTCTAACCTCCTCGGATAGAATCATGCTAACAACCTCACTCAGCTTCAACTTCTCCTTCCCCGCTGATTTACTGATTGCCATCATACAACCTGCCCAACTATCCGGCAACTGCGATAGAATCAACAGGGCTTGCACTTCGTCATCAAACGTGATGTCCACGGAGATAAACTGATCAACAATCGTGTTAAACTCGCTGAGGTGCATCGTGAAGGACCATCCTTCTGTCATCTTGAGGTTGAAAAGAGCTTTGACGAGACGCACCTTATTTGCTGCCAATGGTTGCTCGTACATCTTCGCGAGCGCTTCCATAAGCCCCACCGTCGTCTTCTCCTTCAAAATATTGTGGGCTACTGATTTGGCGAGTGACAACCGGATTTTCCCTAGAGCCTTCCTATCCAGTATCTCCCAATCACCATCTGACTCCACTTTCTTCTTTCCCTTTTTCTTGCCCATCAACGGGCGATACAAGTCTTTCTGGTACAGATAGTCCTCTATCTGCGACTTCCAGTAGGTGAAATCTGAACCGTTAAACTTCTCGATCTTTGATTTGTTTTCCTCTACCATGACTTTCACACAAATTGCTGAACGAAACTCTGATACCAGTTGTTGGGGATTTAAAATAATCAAATCAAATCCGTACCCTTCCGGATCTTGTGTTTGAGAGTTGAGCAAGAAGGAAATTCACCACAAATCAAAGATAAAAACTTGTAGGAAAGTAAACAAGAAAGAACACACCAGGTTTAACGATGTTCGGCAACGTGCCTACGTCCTCGGGAGCCACACCACACAATTCTTTGATTACTTGAAGAAGATTACAATGCTTGCAATGGGCCTCTCTCTCTAAGATTTCTAACCTCAAAGAGCCCTCAAAACCCTCTTTTTTCGTGCTATTTTTCTCTCTTAAACCTTAAAGGGACGTGTTTCTATTTATAACAAAACACAATCCCAAACAGATTAGGATTCTAAAACGAGTCTGTCACACCCTGGTGTGGCGCAGACCACACTCATGGCAGACAGACAGACTCTGCCATACCCTGGTATGGCGCAAACCACACCCATGACAGACAGGGCAGATTCTGTCACACCCTGATGTGGCGCAGACAACACCCATGGCATGTCTTGAATTTTCATGCAATTGTTGATTTTGATTCTAGGTTTGGGTCTCCACTCTCAAGACCAACAGTTGAGACAATGCAGAAATCCTTTCCACACTTTGCAAAAGGGGTACACTAAAGTTATGCATTTGCTAAAATTAAAGATGCAACAACTATAAGATATAACTGGGGCAGCCCAATAAGTCGCATGACAAAGCCTTGTCGCTCCCCCATGGAAGATCCAAGATTTGATTTCCCATGTACGTCAAAGACGCATTAGATGTGGTTGTTGGTGTTGTTGTTATGTACGCCAAATGCGTATTTTCACTATAAGATATAACTGAGAAATTTGAGGCAATAAAAGAGTGTAGTACAAAGTAAAAAAAGTTTGCCCTTTAGTTAAATATTATACCAACAACCGCACATATTCCAAAGAAATCTTTGGTCAAAGAAGTTCAAACTTAAATAGGAGATACTGCAAGAGTCGCCGCTAGTGGCACTGAGGAGAAGAAGGCCCACCACTGGCCATCGATAAATTGTAGTATGTTGAAAGATTGTTCAATGTGTTGACAATTCCCATGCGCGTGTCAGAAAAAAAATACTTTGTTTCTCTTTTTCATTCTGCAAAATGAATGTAAAATGTGCACATGAAACTCTATCAAACAGTTGATTTGAAAGGATCCAAATCTCATCTGCCTCTATGCCTCTAATCGTGCCTCTAGTTTCAGTTCTCTGCATCCACATCCAACCAAAACAAATGAATGATCAAATAATTTCAGTTCTCTGCATTATTCTGATATTTTACTTGATCATTTAGGACAAGCCTGTCGACCATGGAGAAAGGCTGCCACCAAGTCAGTTAGAAGCATAGTGGTTGTTCTGGATCTTCGTACTGTCTTGTGCTATCGCATTCCATAGCGAACTACAGTTTCTTCGATATATTGAGAAGGACTATCCATGGATGGAAAGTGGTGTATATGTTTGGATTGCAGTTACGTTTCTCCCAAGTGTCGGTTCTCATATCATATGCGCTCCTTGAGTCCTGAAGATTATGCGTATCTGTATCGTTGTATTAATTTTTCCATCAATATTGATCTTTTCGGTGTTTGTAAGTTGTGCTCTGTTGTTATAAGAAAAAACCTATATGTCACCATTTAAAACTACTAAGCTCTCTTTTTCTACTTTCCTTCCGCAAAGTAAATGACAATACTGACATAAATTCCATAGAGGAGTACTTCACTAACAGAATAACTAAATTCCTGAGCTTTTGAATTGGGTATGGATGGGGATCGTGGCTTAATTGAAGGAGGTTCAAGCTTCAGGATGGAGACCGTGAATTTGTTGGTGTTACTATGAAAGACTTCTTATTGTGTTAGGAATGCTTCATGTACTTTTTAAGACTTGTTTTCTTTGACAGTTATTTGTTTGGAATTTGATGAGAACCTATGTATCAGGTTGATGCTTCGCAGGTTTGGTTTTAAAGTTCGAAGTGACGTTTCAGTGTTTTGTTTTAGTTGATATCTTATTGATTGAAATTTCGTTCATCCTTTAGTAGGCTCCCAGCAACAAGTTGTTCATGAACAAGGAAAAAATTATCAGATATCAGCCAGCACGAAAAAGCCATGATCCACAAAATCAGACTACAACAAAAATGGTTGTAGAATTGAGGAGATCCCCTCTAACTAATAACTTGACAACATAGGTTGCATCCAAGTTTTATGCACGCAAAATAAATAATCCATTGTTACATTCTAGCTCATCTTATAAAAAAAACAGATATAAAGTATTGAACAATTCAATTTACTTTAGATATTTTCTTCTCCATGAGTATATGAACTATCAAAGTGATTATTTTTTGCCCATCCTTTCATAACACATGACTTCCTGTTAAGAATCGACGTCGTCGCAAGTTTGGCTCAGAAGCCTGACCAACCAGTCCGTTCTTCTTCTCTTGTGCACCACCAAGAACACAAAAGGGGGAAAACAACTATTCCACTGTCTCTCCACTCACCTCACAAAGGGTGAAAGCACAAAGCTTTAGAAGGGAGAAGATGGATCGCACACAGCAGAGGAGAGCACAAAGTTCAGAGTCTTATTCACCGTCGCTCTCAATCTCTCCCAAGCTACTACCAGCCCTTCGACCTAAATAGAGAAGGGGGAGCCGACACAGGAGAGAAGCCTAAGGTTTCGAATGGTAGGAGCCAACCTATAGGGATGGGAGATGGGACCCACAACGGCTGCAGAGCAAGACAAAGAGATGGGAAGGGGCTGCCGACTGAGAGAGTGGAGTACAATCGGGTAGGAGGAGAGAATTAGAGATGAGCTAGGGCATATATTATGGGCAACTGGGCCATTTGGTAACGGGTCAGATTTTGGGCCAACAAAATAGCAACAATCTCCACCTTTGACCCAAGGTAGTGCACTGAGGGAAAAAATACGGAACTGCAGGACTCATCATCGCTAAACCATTACCTGCATGATCACAAAGAAGATACAAGCAATGGAAGAGAATACACAAAGTAAACTCAGATCACAAAGATTAGGGTAAGATCACCAAGCATACCAAGTCCACAAAGGACTGAACTCTACCAAACGGTCATCGAGTTCAAAGGAAAAAATCACAAAGCTACTAACAAGCACAAAGCAAGTTAATAGGCCACAAATGCAACACACAAAGCAAAAAAAATTACGTAAAGTCAAAATTCAAGATTCTTTAACACGAGATAAATTTTTTAGTAGGCAAACACTTAGTACCCATGTCAGCCGGATTAAATTTTAAGAGAATTTTCTCTAACTTGACAATACCATTTTTAACTATATCCCGAATACACTGAAATCTAACATCAATATGTTTAGTTCTATCATGAAAAACATGATTTTTGCAAAGTTGAATAGCAGATTGACTATCAGAAAATACAACCACATTTTTATCCAGAAAACTAATTTCAGATATAAGGCCCCTAAGCCAAATAGCTTCTTTAAAAGCTTCAGTGGCAACAACATACTCAGATTCAGTAGTAGATAAAGCAACAATGGGTTGTAGTTGGGATTTCTAACTTATGCAAGAGCCACACAAAGTACACATAGGAAGTGGTAGATTTTCTATTATCCCTATCATTTGCATAATTGGAATCTACATAGCTAACTAGTTTAACACCTTCAGAACACTTAGAGAAGGTTAATCCTACATCCACAGAGGATTTAAAATATCATAAAAACCATTTTAAGGCATTCCAATGACGCATACCATGATTAGACATATATTTACTCAAGCAACTAATTGCATATGCAATGCCAGGCCTAGTACTAACCATGAGATACATGATCGATCCTATAGCATTTGAATATGGCACATTCTTCATATCATTTATTTCAGTTTCAGTCTTAGGGAACTGATCCTTACTTAACACAAAATTGGAAGCAAGAGGCACATTCACAGATTTGGCATCAGACATATAGAATTTACTCAAAAAAATTTTAACATATAAACTTTGATTTAAAACTAGAGTAGATTTGTTTTTGTCCCTAATAATATTCATGCCTAGAATTCTTTTTGCATCGCCTAGGTCTTTCATGTCAAAATTTTCACAAAGACATTTTTGAAGACGCTCAATAGACTTCAAACAAGGACTAACAATCAACATGTCATACACATAAATTAAAAGAAATACGGGCACAGAGTCTATATTCTTAAAATACAGGCATTGATTAGCAAAACTCTTTTTAAACTTTAAAGATTGCATGCATTTATCAAATCTAATATTCTATTGCCTAGGTGATTGTTTTAAACCATACAAAGCTTTTTTTAACAAACACACATGATCAGACAATTTAGGACCCACAAAGCCCTCAAGTTGGTGCATATAAATATTTTTATTAAGATCACCATGCAAGAAAGCAGTAGTTACATCCATTTATTTTAATTCCCAATTAAAATGAGCAACGAAAGCAAGAATAATTCTAACAGTAGTAAATTTGACAACAGGAACAAAAATTTCAGCATAATCAATTCACTCCTTTTAAGTAAATCCCTTAGCTACTAACATAGTCTTAAACCTAACACTTTTAGATTCTTGTTTCACCTTAAACAGGCACTTACAGTCCACTACAGAACAACTAGCAGGTTTATGTAATGACCGTAAAATTTTGATACTAATTAAAATAAATTTTTGGTATTTTAAAATATTAAATTATGTTTTTTAAAAGAGTATTTGTATTTTCTCGATTTTCTAGAAATTTTCTATGATTTAAAGTCTAAGTTTAATATTAATATTTATTAAATGGTTTTGCTATTTATAAATTAATTTAGTGCAATGAAAATTTCTGGGATTTATCCATTGTGTTACTGATACTATTACATATTATTTTAAATAATACGTCATATTATTATTACTACTACGTATTAATTCATATATTATGTTGAATTATTACGTATTAATTGTGTAAATTATTGTGTTATTTTAATCAACTGTCGTATGAGCATAACTGGTACATTTTATTGTGTAGATAATTGTTATGTAATTATTTAATTTTAAATGTAAGTAAATATATTTTTATTATTATTTATTCTTATTTAATTATATAATATGTGTATATTTCGACTATTTCGTATCAACTGTTGTATTAGCACAACATGTACGTTTTTATTTGTAGATAATTATTCCGTAATTAGTTTAATTTTTTATACCCGTAACTATTTATTTAATTATTTTCGTTTAAATACCTGAAACTATTTGAAAATAATCCAAAATTATTTTGCTTCCCGCGTCAAACCCCCAACAACTACCCCCTCATCACGTTCTCTCCCTCCTCTTTTTTTCCAAGAAAACGGCTCCACGCGCATCATCTCTCAATATTTTATTTTATTTTTTTAATTTTTTATTCAATTTTTTTCCTATTTAAACCCTCACCCAATACCCTCTCGTGATCACACCTCTCTCTATCTCTCTCCTCCATTTCCCAAAAACTCAGCACATCTCTCTCTCTCTCTCTCTCTCTCTCTCTCTCTCTCGAGCTCGAGCTCAAGCTCCGCCAGCACCTCCTCCACACCGACGAACCCGCGCCCAACTCCCCGCCGTCCCCAGCCCTCGTCCGCTTTCCCCTGAGCTTGAGCGCCGCCGTTGACCTCATCAGCCGCTCCCCCACCTGACGCCCTCGCCCTGAGCTCGCCACCGCAGCCCCAGCCGCTGATCCGCCTCTCACCCCACTCGAAACCGCCGCCAGCCTCTCCGACCACCGCCAGCTCCAACGCCGCTCGCCCAACCCCCATCTCCGCCGAGATCCCGCTGTCCTCCGCCTCTGACAGCGCCTGAACCCACCTCCTTTTCCTCCTCCGTTCATAGCCCCAGCTCCAGCCTTCGACTCCCCTACGCCCGAGCACAGGTGACAATCCCCCAGCAGCCCTCATCCGCTTTCCGCCGCTCGAATCTCAGTCGTCGTCGAACCCCGCTGCCGACGAGCCGAGCCGCCTCCAGAGCCACCCCCATCCTCGCCGCTGTCCTCGTCGTCGACGCCGCCAACGACCCCTCCCACTAACAGCAGCCCCAACAACTCCGACCGACACTCTTCAGATCCGCAGACTCGCATGTTAACGTCGATACGTGCAACGAACCGAGGCAAGATACTAATACTCTTTTGACTTATCATTCAATTCTTAGATCCGCTGTGAATTAATTAGTTACTTGCAAGATTATCATTCTTGCTCAGTACAATTTCAAATTTATCATAAACTAATTATGCATAATATCTCGTCTCTCGAACAACTATCCGTTACAATTATAGAACTATCATAAACATATTGGACTGTGAACGATAACATGTGACCGTTACAATTATAGAACTATCATAAACCTACTGGACTGTGAACAATAACGTGTAACCGATCATGATGTAGTACATATACTGTGATGACCTGCACGGATTTATCTGACAAAAGACATAAATAATACTAAAAATAATTCTGTGATAATAGATATTGTTAAAATAAAAATAAAATTATCTTAAGATTAATTTATAATAACCTTTTATATTTTTTGACAAAATAATCATTTTAGAATGATTCTAATAACTTATTTTGGTGTAAGAATGGTTTTTATAATAAATTAAAGGATTTATTTTAGAAAAAGCATAATTTTAGAATAATTATAGTAATTTAAGAAAGCTTATTTTAGAAAAGGAATTATTTTTAAATAAAAAAAGGAATTATTCTGAATTATTATTGTGAAATTGATAGTTGTAAAATTTGACATTTTATGTATAAATTAGTCGTTTTTCAAAATTTCTTTTTATACTATGATATTAGATGTTACCTGACTATTGATAATTTTATAAAGAAGTTTAGAGACCCGGATTGTAAATTATTCAGCTTGCAATGCATATTAAAGTTACTGCCATAGCTACTGTTACACACCCCTACTATTTATAATTATTATTCATGATTTATATTCCTAAATTTTAGTTATGAGATATGCTATGATATTGTTGTATATGATTAGCTGCATTTATTACTCTTTGTTATGTTTGAGAACCGTAAGAAATTTATGACTAGTGTGGCCTGGTGTGTCCTGTTTAAGACTGAGAAACCTGTGTGTATGTTAACTTAGAAAAACAAGAGAGTTGGGATGAGGAAGTTAATGTTCATGTGATTAGATAAGACGTTGATGTATCTTCCAGGCTCGCTCCCGTGGTTGGTGTCGCCACTGGGATTGGTTTGTAGGGCTAAAGTGAAGTGTGTACATCACTTTGGTCAGTGGGAATTTATTTCGTCACCCGAGTTCTGTTTGAAGTTCGGACCAGGCAGAAACGGATTGCATGTAGTCCTCTAGGCCGCATGTGTAGCGGGATTGGATGCACGTAGAGGATTTGTGAACAGTCAGTTATCCGATGACAGGAGCGTTGACTCTGTGTGAGATGTGACCAGTGATCTGTTATACAATGGCTAGTAGTATGATCTCATTACTTGGATGATTAGTCTGATCGTTAGCTACATGACCTCGTTACCCGATCGATTTTGGATTCTTCTGATTATTATATTCTAGTGGTGGATTTCATTTAGATTATTATTATTGTTGTTGTTGTTGTTGTTGTTGTTGTTCTTGCATTAGTCGTACGACCGTTTCTACTTTCCTTGTGGGATCTTGCCGTGTGCCATGCACCCTGACGTACACCTGTTTTCTCTGGTGTACGTCAGATTTAGAGGACGGACAGGTCCAGTATGATGATACATTAGAGCAGGAGTATACCCAGTCGGAGTGTCTTCCAGGTGGAACAGAAGAACAGACAGAAGCTTAACCTTTTCTTTTACGTAATCACTGATGGACACTAGATTACTTATGTAGTACCTTATCATTTAGTCTTTCGAGGAGCTTAGTTATTTTTGCAGTACTTCCTTCTTATTTTAGTTGGACTGTTTTGTAATAAGGGCATGTTTGACCCAAACTTATGTCTCGGATGATATTCTATTTGTGATATATCTTTTTTTTATGTTGAGTTGTTCATTATATTCTCGTTGCTGTGGTCGGGGACCTGTGCCTTTGCATTGTATTTATTTCCAGACGCTTAGCGTGTTAGATTGAGAAGACGGGGTCTAGCACTTATCTCTCCTCAGTCTAATATGTCGCGGGCTTGCTCGCGTCCCGATAGCTTGGTATTTTAGGAAGCGGGGCGTGATAGGTTTTAGTGGTGGCCCATGCAGGTCACGGTTCTGATCATGGTCCCGAGTTACCCAGTGAGAATATAATGAATAATTTAGACGCATATCATATTTCATCTGTAAGACTATACTTAGCCCTTATTCTAATATCTTGACCAATCTTGTTTCCGTCCCTACCTTACCCAATTTCGATTTGACTTTGACTTGATTTTCTGAGTCATCATATAATAATTTTGATCATTGTTGCCTTCCCTTCAGAACCACGGTGGGTACACGTAACAATGGTAACCCGTCCAGTAGCAATGTCCCGCCTCCCGAAGTGGACCCACACCAACTTTTGGCAATGATTAAGGGACTGGCGACGAATCAGCAGCATCTGGCTGGACACTTGCAGCGGGAGCCTCACCAGCCCCCCCTCGTACAGAGCTTGGTGTTAGAGAATTCCGATATATGCGACCCCCTTCTTTCTCAGGTGCCGAAGGACCTCTAGCAGTAGAAGAATTCCTGAAGGTTACCGAGACTATCCTTACGGTGACCCGCATTGCTCCTGAGTGGGTGGACCTTATGGATGTCCAGCTCACTGATACGGCTCGAATCTGGTGGGCTGCTGAGAAGACACACCTAGAGAGGCCGATTCTGTGGGAAACGTTCACGGATCGCTTCAATAGGAAGTACTTTCCTCAGTCGGCCCGAGATGAGCTCCTACATAAATTTGTCGAGCTCAAGCAAGGGGCTCGATCAGTCAACGAGTACGAGGCCGAGTTTTCTTCTTTGAGCCGATATGCTCCATACTTGGTTACAGACCCCACTATTAGGAAGCACCAGTTCCAGAAAGGTCCGGACAAGTATATCAGGTTGGCTCTGGCTGGTAGAGCACTTACGACTCACGATGCCGTACTGGATGCAGCGCGTGAGATCGAGAGTGTTCAGAAGGAATCAGAAGATCCACATATGGTTCAGAGTAGGACACCAGTAGCTCCATCTTGAAATGTCGAGCGTCCCCCTCTAAGGCAGCAGCAGCAGGCTCCGCAGAGGCAGCAGTTTTCCCAGCGGCAGCCACTTCATCAAGGCTACCCCCATCAGCGCCCTGGAGTGCAGACTCGTGGCCAGCCTTCAGTGAAGTGTTCCTTTTGTAGCCACACTGGGCATACTCAGCAAGAGTGCCCCAAGCGTCTTCATCTGTGCTTCAACTGTGGGTCCCCCGGTCATGTCAGTCGAGATTGTCCGCAACGACAACAGGCCCGCTTGCCCCCACCTCCAGTCCGGGCAGCTCTTCCAGCTCCACCTCGACCTACTCCAGTAGCACCGGCTCAGCAAGGACCCTATCCCCGAGCAGGGCCCCTACTTCCTCAGAAGCAGTTTTATCAGCAAGCACAAGGGTAGCAACCTCCACGTCAAACATTTATGATGTCAGTTGTGGAAGCTGAGGCGAACGATCAGGTTATCACTGGTAAGAATTGTTCATTCTTAGTTTTACTTGCATATGAATTTTTCCTTATTTAGCATTACCTGATGATAGCATGATAGTTGTGAGTACTAAGTTTAGTTGCATTTACCTCCTCCTGTAATAGGCAAGGTCCTTGTTTCCTCCGTTCCGGCTTTATCACTCTTTGATTCTGGGGCTTCCCATTATTTCTTATCTCGTCGATTTGCGATCGCCCACTCTCTTCCTATAACTCCTCTGACCACAGGCTGGAATATCAATACTGGCAGTGGTGTCTTAATAGCATCCAGTAGTTATGAAACATGTCCGGTGGTCATCAGCAGGAGAGAGCTCTTTGCAGATTTCCTGGCGATTGATCTGCCGAGTTTTGATGCAGTATTTGGAATGGATTGGTTGGGGTCATTCTTTGCCACTATTGATTGTCATCGTCGGAGTGTAGTATTTAAGATACCGGATCACCCGAGGTTTGAATTCCTCAGTGGTAGTACATCGGCTGGACCGGTAGAGTACAGAGCTAGACCGAAGAAGGCGATGTTTGCTGCCATGCAGGTGGAAACCGAGAAGCCAATTGTAGTTTGGGAATTTGAAGATGTGTTCCCCGATGATATTTACGGATTGCCACCAGATCGAGCAATTGAGTTTTTCATAGAACTGAAGCCTGGAGTTGCTCCGATCTCCAAGACCCCTTATCGTATGCCTCCGACTGAGTTGGCCGAGCTTCGAACTCAGTTGGATGATCTTCTACAAAGAGGCTTGATACGACCCAGTGTATCGGCCTGGGGAGCACCTGTATTGCTTGTGAATAAGAAGGATGGATCCAAGAGGATGTGCATCAACTACCGGGAGTTGAATGCTATGACAGTAAAGAATAAGTATCCACTTCCTCGTATCGATGATATCTTTGACCAATTGGGAGGATCGAGAGTATTTTATAAACTGGATCTGCGGAGTGGATATCACCAGGTGAAGGTCAAGGACTCTGATGTCCCCAAAACTGCGTTCTGGACGAGATATGGACATTACGAGTTCTTAGTGATGCTGTTTGGTGTAACAAATGCGCCAGTGACATTTATGAACCTAATGAATCTGGTTTTCTATGATGTGCTGGACAAGTTTGTAGAAGTCTTTATTGACGATATCCTAGTGTACTCTAAGAGTGAAGCGGAACATGCAGAGCATTTGCAGTACGTGCTGAAGACCTTGAGAGAGCATCGACTATTCGCCAAGTATAATAAGTGTCAGTTCTGGCTAGACCGCATTGCATTTCTAGGACACGTGGTGTCAAGAGACGGTATATCTGTGGACCCGAATAAAGTAGCTGCTGTTAAGGATTGGCCTACCCCTTAGTCGGTGTCCGACATTAAGAGCTTCCTGGAATTAGCTGGATATTATCGGCGTTTCATCAAGGATTTCTCAAAGATTGCAGAGCCGATGACGCGTCTTACGAGGAAGGATATTAAATTCGTCTGGTCCGATGCTTGTGAGCAGGCGTTTGAGGAGTTAAAGTCTCGATTGATTTCGGCCCTAATCCTGACGATACCAGATAAGAGCGGGAACTTTGAGGTGTTTTGCGACGCATCAGGTAGAGGATTGGGATGCGTTCTTCAGCAGGATGGTCATGTGGTAACGTATGCTTCTCGTCAGTTGAAGAAGCATGAGCAGAATTACCCTAACCACGACCTGGAGTTGGCAGCTGTGATTTTTGCTCTTAAGCTTTGGAGACATTATTTGTTGGGAGAAAAAGTGAAAGTGTTTACGGATCACAAGAGTTTGAAGTACATTTTTACTCAGAAGGAGCTCAATATGAGGCAGCGTCGATGGATAGAACTGATGGCAGATTACGACATTCACCTTCAGTACCACTCTGGTAAGGTCAATATGGTACCAGATGCTTTGAGCCGTTTGCCAGCAATCATGACCCTCACATCTCAGTGGAGACTTCAGCAGGAAGTGAGGGTATGAATATAGAAGTTCTTCTTCCAGGAGTCACTACTTCTTTGATGAATCTCCAAATTCAATCGACATTGGTCGAGCGAATCAATGCTGCATAATCAGGTGACTCATTTCTTCAGAAGTGCAGAGAGTTAGCATCGACGGGTCTTCGACCAGAATTTGTTGTTCATGAGGACGGATCTTTACGATTTGGGAGTCGTATCTGCGTACCAGAAGGAGATATTCGAGAAGAATTATTACAGGAAGCTCACAGCTCACCGTACTCTATTCACCCTAGAGGTACGAAGATGTATAAGGATCTTAAACTAAACTTTTGGTGGCGTGGTATGAAGAGAGATGTGGCTCGTAGTGTGGCGAAGTGCCTTGTATGTCAGCAGGTGAAGGCAGAGCACCAGCGCATCGCAGGTCTTTTGCAGCCATTGCCTATTCCGGAATGGAAGTGGCAACATGTTACCATGGACTTCGTTACTGGCTTACCTCGGAGCACTAGACAGAATGATGCTATTTGGGTGATCGTAGATCGATTAACCAAATCGGCTCACTTTATTCCATTTCGAGTAGGACAGTCAACGGAACATCTTGCTCAGAAATACATGGAGGAGATCGTACGATTGCATGGAGTTCCAGTATGCATCGTTCCAGATCGTGATACCCGATTTACCTTAGAATTTTGGAAGAGTTTGCAGGCGAGTCTTGGGACCAATCTTAGTTTCAGTACAGCTTATCATCCTCAGACCGATGGGCAATCGGAAAGGACCATTCAGATTTTAGAGGATATGCTTAGAGCATGTATACTTGACTTTCACGGGTCGTGGGAAGATCACTTGCATTTGGTAGAGTTTTCATATAACAATAGCTTCCAGGCTAGCATTGGAATGGCTCCTTTCGCGGCATTATATGGGAGAAAGTATCGCTCTCCTTTGAGTTGGGATGATATTGGTGAACGAGAGATTTTTGGGCCGGAGTTGATTGACAAGTCAGTTGATGCTGTCAGAATCATTCGGGAACGACTTCGCATAGCATAGGACCGATTCAAGCATTGGGCGGATGCGAAGCGTCGACATTTAGAGTTTTAGCCAGGAGACCATGTGTTCCTAAAGATTTCCCCCAACCGAGGTAACATTCGCTTTGGAAGGCGTGGGAAGTTGAGTCCACGCTATTTGGGACCTTTCGACGTATTAGAGAGAGTTGGAGAAGTGGCGTATCGACTTGCATTACCACCCGTATTGGCTGGAGTGCATGACGTATTCCACATTTCTCAGTTGCGGAGATATGTCGGAGATCCGAGTCATATCGTAGATTTCTCGGAGATTGAGTTGCGACCTGATTTGACATACGAGAAACAACCCGTGGCAATTCTGGACCAAAGAGAGAAGACTCTCCGGAACAAGACCGTCACGCTCGATCGTGTGATGTGGCACCCAGATTCTCCTGGCGAGTCGACTTGGGAGACTGAGTCTGAAATGAGACAACGATACCCTCATCTGTTTCCTGAATCTTAGTTGTCACATCTTGTACTTTACCCTGTATTGTTCTTGTCTTACTTTCTCCCTGCTTATGAATATGCAGATATTTGAATCGTTCTCTATATATGTTGAGTTGAGTATCTCTTTCCATATCTCTGTCCTTGGGTTCTTTATACATCACTATTATTTTAATTTTGAGGACGGAATTTGTTTTAAAGGGGGTAGAATGTAATGATCGTAAAATTTTGATACTAATTAAAATAAATTTTTGGTATTTTAAAATATTTATTTATGATTTTTAAAAGAGTATTTGTATTTTCTCGATTTTCTAGAAATTTTCTATGATTTAAAGTCTAAGTTTTATATTTATTAAATGGTTTTGATATTTATAAATTAATTTAGTGCAATGAAAATTTCTGGGATTTATCCGTTGTGTTACTGATACTATTACATATTATTTTAAATAATACGTCGTATTATTATTACTACTACGTATTAATTCTTGTATTATGTTGAATTATTACGTATTAATTGTGTAAATTATTGTATTATTTTAATCAGCTGTCGTATTAGCATAACTGGTACATTTTATCGTGTAGATAATTATCACGTAATTATTTGATTTTAAATGTAAGTAAATATATTTCTATTATTATTTATTCTCGTTTAATTATATAATATGTGTATATTTTGACTATTTCGTATCAACTATTGTATTAGCACAACATGTATGTTTTTATTTGTAGATAATTATTCTATAATTGGTTTAATTTTTTTATACCCGTAACTATTTATTTAATTATTTTCGTTTAAATACCTGAAACTATTTGAAAATAATCCAAAATTATTTTGCTTCCCACGTCAAACCCCCAACAGCTACCCCCTCATCACGTTCTCTCCCTCCTCTTTTTTTTCCAAGAAAACGGCTCCACGCGCATCATCTCTCAATATTTTATTTTATTTTTTAATTTTTTATTCAATTTTTTTTCCTATTTAAACCCTCACCCAATACCCTCTCGTGATCACACCTCTCTCTCTCTCTCTCTCTCTCTCTCTCTCTCTCTCCTCCATTTCCTAAAAACTCAGCGCAGCTCTCTTTCTCTCTCTCTCTCTCTCTCTCTCTCTCTGTCTCGGGCTCGAGCTCGAGCTCCGCCAGCACCTCCTCCACGCCGACGAACCCGCGCCCAGCTCCCCGCCGTCCCCAGCCCCCGTCCTCTTTCCCCTGAGCTCGAGTGCCGCCGTCGACCTCATCAGCCGCTCCCCCACCTGACGCCCTCGCCCTGAGCTCGCCACCGCAACCCCAGCCGCTGCTCCACCTCTCACCCCACTCGAAACCGCCGCCAGCCTCTCTGACCACCGCTAGCTCCAGCGCCGCTCGCCCAACCCCCATCTCCGCCGAGATCCCGCTGTCCTCCGCCTCTGACAGCGCCTGAACCCACCTCCTTTTCCTCCTCCGTTCGCAGCCCCAGCTCCAGCCTTCGACTCCCCCACGCTCGAGCGCAGCCGATAATCCCCCAGCAGCCCTCCTCCACTTTCCGCCGCTCGAATCTCAGTTGCCGTCGAACCCCGCTGCCGACGAGCCGAGCCGCCTCCAGAGCCACCCCCATCCTCGCCGCTATCCTCGTCATCGACGCCGCCGACGACCCCTCCCGCTGATAGCAGCCCCAACAACTCCTACCGACACTCTTCAGATCCGCGGACTCGCGTGTCAACGTCGATACGTGCAACAAACCGAGGCAAGATCCCGATACTCTTTTGACTTATCATTCAATTCTTAGATCCGCAATGAATTAATTAGTTGCTTGCAAGATCCCCATTCTTGCTCAGTACAATTTCAAATTTATCATAAATTAATTATGCATAATATCTCGTCCCTCGAACAACTATCCGTTACAATTATAGAATTGTCATAAACATATTGGACTGTGAACGATAACATGTGACCGTTACAATTATAGAACTGTCATAAACCTATTGGACTGTGAACAATAACGTGTAACCGATCATGATGTAGTACATATACTGTGATGACCTGCACGGATTTATCTGACAAATGACATAAATAATACTAAAAATAATTCTGTGATAATAGATATTGTTAAAATAAAAATAAAATTATCTTAAGATTAATTTATAATAACCTTTTATATTTTTTTTGACAAAATAATCATTTTAGAACAATTCTAATAACTTATTTTGGTGTAAGAATGGTTTTTATAATAAATTAAAGGATTTATTTTAGAAAAAGCATAATTTTAGAATAATTATAGTAATTTAAGAAAGCTTATTTTAGAAAAGGAATTATTTTTAAATAAAAAAGGAATTATTCCGAATTATTATTGTGAAATTGATAGTTTAAAATTCGACATTTTATGTATAAATTAGTCGTTTTTCAAAATTTCTTTTTATACTATGATATTAGATGTTACCTGACTATTGATAATTTTATAAAGAAGTTTAGAGACCCGGATTGTAAATTATTTCAGCCTGCAATGCATATTAAAGTTACTGCCATAGCTACTGTTACACACCCCTACTATTTATAATTATTATTCATGATTTATATTCCTAAATTTTAGTTATGAGATATGCTATGATATTGTTGTATATGATTAGCTGCATTTATTACTCTTTGTTATGTTTGAGAACCGTTAGAAATTCATGACTAGTGTGGCCTGGTGTGTCCTGTTTAAGACTGAGAAACCTGTGTATATGTTAACTTAGAAAAACAAGAGAGTTGGGATGGGGAAGTTAATGTTCATGTGATCGGATAAGATTGTTGATATATCTTCCAGGCTCGCTCCCGTGGTTGGTGTCGCCACTGTGGTTAGTTTGTAGGGCTAAAGTGAAGTGTGTACATCACTTTGGTCAGTGGGAATTTATTTCGTCACCCGAGTTCTGTTTGAAGTTCGGACCAGGCAGAAACGGATTGCGTGCAGTTGTCTAGGCCGCATGTGTAGCGGTATTGGATGCACGTAGAGGATTTGTGAACAGTCAGTTACCCGATGACAGGAGCGTTGACTCTGTGTGAGATGTGACCAGTGATCTGTTATAGAATGGCTAGTAGTATGATCTCGTTACTTGGATGATTAGTCTGATCGTTAGCTACATGAACTCGTTACCCGATCGATTTTGGATTCTTCTGATTATTATATTCTAGTTGTGGATTTCATTTAGATTATTATTATTATTATTATTATTATTATTATTAGTATTATTGTTCTTGCATTAGTCGTACGACCGTTTCTACTTTCCTTGTGGGATCTTGATGGTGCCATGCACGCTGACGTACACCTGTTTTCTCTGGTGTACGTCAGATTTAGAGGACGGACAGGTCCAGTATGATGATGCATTAGAGCAGGAGTATACCCAGCCGGAGTGTCTTCCAGGTGGAACAGAAGAACAGACGGAAGCTTAACCTTTTCTTTTACGTAATCACTGATGGACACTAGATTACTTATGTAGTACCTTATCATTTAGTCTTTCGAGGAGCTTAGTTATTTTTGTAGTACTTCCTTCTTATTTTAGTTGGACTATTTTGTAATAAGGGCATGTTTGACCCAAACTTATGTCTCGGATGATATTCTATTTGTGATATGTCTTTTTTTTATGTTGAGTTGTTCATTATATTCTCGTTGCTGTGATCGGGGACCTGTGCCTTTGCATTGTATTTATTTCCAGACGCTTAGCGTGTTAGATTGAGAAGACGTGGTCTAGCACTTATCTCTCCTCAGTCTAATACGTCGCGGGCTTGCTCGCGTCCCGATGCCTAGGTATTTTGCGAAGCGGGGCGTGACAGTTTAGGAACAAGTTTTCATGTTTGGTTAATTCTTGGGGATTCCATCTCACTCTACATAGTACTAATCCATTCTTCAGAATATTTTGACCTTAATGCTTCTCTATAAGTCTTAGGTTCATTGTACTAAATGGATTCAAACACATTAAAGGCAAACTCAGACATATTACAATCAATCAAATTGCAATCTTTATACCTTTCAGGTTTCCTAATGATTCTTTTATTTCTATCCCTTGTGAGTTGATAATCATTCAAATCATGCATGTTATCTATTTCCTGCATATCATGCTCCACCTTATTTGGAATAATCTCATCTTGATTTTCAATAATTATATCATTCAATTTTTCTTCAAGGGGTGATTCAGGTTGATTAATAATAGGCATTTGCTCCACCTCATTTGGAGCATCATTTTCAGGATTAGGGACATGTAAAGGTAAACAAGGAAATTCATTTTTATTAAAAACAACATCTCTACTTATCACTACCTTAAACCCTGGTTCACTCGCATTCCAAAGCCTATAACCTTTACCCCTCAGGATATTCTAAGAAAACACATTTCTTAGATCTAGGTTCTAACTTATCAATCTTTTGATGCACATAGCCAGCGCTCCCAAAAATTCTCAAATTATTTAAATCAAGAGGTTTTCCCGTGAACACAAATTTAGGGCATTTCCCTCCTAATGGAACAGAAGGAGACCTATTAATTAAATAGGTCGCAGTACAAACAGCTTCTTCCCAAAAAAATTTAGAGAGCTCAGATGTGGCCAACATAGCCCTCACCCTCTCTAAGAGAGTTATATTCATCCTTTCAGCAACCCCATTTTGTTGGGGTGTGTAGGGAACAAATCTATGCCTTTTAATACCCCAAGTAGCACACAAATCATTCAATTGTTTGTTACAAAACTCAAGACCGTTGTCTGTCCTAAGATTTTTAATTTTCATTCCAGTTTGGTTTTCAATCATAATTTTCCAATTTTTAAATTTATCAAAAAGTTCATATTTT
The DNA here is from genome assembly GCA_022839385.1 of Asparagus kiusianus. NCBI lineage: Eukaryota > Viridiplantae > Streptophyta > Magnoliopsida > Asparagales > Asparagaceae > Asparagus > Asparagus kiusianus. The sequence continues at coordinate 68,088 of BQKN01065750.1, read as the reverse complement.
TGCTTCATGAGTAAAATCCAAACTTTTCTAGAATAATCATCAATTATGGAAATAAAATATTGGTTCCCTCCATGCGTAGGAACACTAGAGGGACCTCACACATCAGCATGCAAATATTCAATTACATTAGTGCACTTAGATTGATTAGGAAAAGAAGAAATAGGAAAACTAATCCTATGTTGTTTTCCTAGCACACAAGATTCACAAAAAGGGATGGGGGATATTTTATCACTATCAAAGTAACCTCCTTTATGCAAAATTTTTAATCCTTTTATTACTCATGTGTCCCAATCTATTATGTCATAAAACAGATTTATCACCTATCACAGAGTTAACAGAATCAAGCACAGGTTCAGCATGACAAATATACAAGTTATTTTATTTTTCAGCAGTAAAAATAACAAGAGACCCTTTCAGAATTTTCATAACCACTTTACCCCATTTTCCCTCTAAACCATCATTTTCTAGAGATGCACAAGAAATCAAGTTATAACGTAAATTAGGAACATGCCTAACATCCTTCAAAGTAAACATAGAACCAGAAGAAAACCTAAGGTATACATCACCAGTTCCTAAAACATTATATTTCTTTTCCTTTGTCATTGACACAAAGTCATTCTCTATTTTCTTGTAGTTTGAAAATAAGTTTTTAAAAGGAGTCATATGAAAAGTACAACAGAGTCTACTAACCAATCTGATTTACACAAAGAATCAGATAACACAGAGTTCAAATATGCATAATCACAAAGATTATTAATCATGAAAATTTTACCCATTTTGCCCTCATAGACAGCCATATTAGCATGATCATTTTGCTGTTTTTCTTAGGGTTAGGACAATAGTTAATAAAATGATCAGTTTTATGACAATTATAGTATTTTTTAACTTTAAACCTGGACTTAGATCTACCCCTTCTATTTTCAAATTTTTTCTTACTTGATTCCCCATTACTAGCATTCTTTTGTTTATTAGACCTATTCTGAAGCCTACCCCTCACATGCATAACCTCACCAGAATTTTTATTTCCCTCAGAATGTTTTAAATCTAATTTCTTACTCTTAAGACCATTGACCACTATGTCAATGGTAACCTCATCTCTATCATATTTAATAACAGATTTCACATCACTATATGAGTCAGGAATAGTATTTAGAAGGACAATAGGAGTATAGTTGTCTATATGTTGATCACCAGTTAACTTAATATCTGAAATAAGTTTTGTGAAAACATCTAGGTTCTCCTCAATATCCTTAGACATATCCAATCTAAATTTGAAATTTTTTTCAAGCAAAAACATTTTACTGGGCAAAGAGGTTTCAGTATAGAGTTCTTCAAGTTTATCCCAAAGGGTTTTAGCAGATTCCAAAATTCTAATTTTTCTAAGCACAGAGTCAGATAAGTTCAAATAAATTGTGGAACAAGCATTTTCGTTCATTTTAGCCTTTTTTCTTTAGTGTCAATAGTCAAATAAGTCTGACCAACAGCCCTAAAAGACTTCTGTTGTATTAAAATGTATTTTATTTTTTGTTTCTAAATGCTAAAATCAGATTTTTCGTTGAACGGAACCATACCATATTGATTAGCAGTAGACATTTTTCACACAGAAAAAATAAGCAATGGTATCACAACAGCTAGCACGAGCAGAAACAATAACAGAAAAAATGTCTAGAAAAATAAAATGCAAATATAGCTGGAAAAAATTCGAAATTTATCAGGCTCAAAGTGTGTGAAACAACTAGCACAAACAAAATTGGAATAACGATGAGCACGAAGCTCGGGTTCAGACCCTTTGTTCTTTTGCATGAGCACAAACCAATTTTAGTTTCTAATTTTTTTTTCAACAAGGCCAGAGATACTAATTTACTGTAATTTCCAACAAAACCAGAGATTACCTGAGCGAAACCCACTGTAGAGAGTTTCGACCTTACCCACGCGGCGGTCCGGTGGCGTTCCTGCGGTGGTCCGACGGTGATCCTGCAGCGACGACAACGAAGCCCAGCGGCGGCTACCAGCAGTTTTGGAAGGGCGGCGACCACTCAACGAAGCCTAGTAGTGGCGACCGGCGGTTTTGAACGGTGACGACTCACCGAGCTCTGATACCAATATTAAGAATCAACGTCCTCGCAAGTTTGGCTCAGAAGCCTGATCAACCAGTCCGTTCTTCTTCTCTTGTGCACCACTAAGAACACAAAAGGGGGAAGCAACTATTCCACTGTCCCTCCACTCACCTCACAAAGGGTGAAAGCACAAAGCTTTAGAAGGGAGAGGATGTATCACACATAGCAGAGGAGAGCACAAAGCTCAGGGTCTTCTTCACCGTTGCTCTCAATCTCTCCCAAGCTACTACCAGCCCTTCGACCTAAATAGAGAAGGGGGCAGCCGACACGGGAGAGAAGCCTAGGGTTTCGAATGGTAGGAGCCGACCTACAGGGATGGGAGATGAGACTCACAGCGGCTACAGAGCAGGACAAAGGGATAGGGAGGGGCTGCCGACTGAGAGAGTGGAGTACAATCAGGTAGGAGGAGAGAATTAGAGATGGGCTAGGGCATATATTGTGGGCAACTGGGCTATTTGGTAACGGGCCAGATTTTGGGCCAACAAAATAGCAACACTTCCACATGAACGTTTCACGTTGGCGACGCTTTGCCTCTTATATCTTGGTCAACTTAGTTTGAGACAATGGAGAAGACATTTTGGACCTTTGCAAAAGGGGCGCGCTAAATATAATATGTACTTGCTAAAAAATGTAAGCAATCCTAAGTGTAACTGAGAAATTTGAGGAAACAAAAGAGTGAGTTAAAAAAAAAAAGTTAACATACAAAAGGCTTGTGCATTATAGAAGCGTGTCAGGTTCATTGCCCAGATATCCTAAGAGGTGAATCCGAGTAAAAGATATAGACGAGTCTCTATAATTCTAAAAAGTACCGACGAGCACCCATCCTCATGCCATTGAAAGATTTGGTCCAAGCTGAATTCATGCTGTTCCCATTGTCATCCAAACCTTAGGTCGAAACGATCGGCAAAATTAAAGCGAAGGAAGGATCCAGGGGGAGGATGCTGATTATGAGAGTGAAAGGAAAACTATTATGTTTTTATTGACAAATCAACAATGAAAATGAAGAATTGTATCTCATTGATAATAGTTGAACACAAACATTTATATATTTATACAAGTTGGGGATTTTTTATGGATAAACCCAAGAGAAAAAATGAAATAAAGAGGAAATAATACTAATTAATAAATATAAATTGCCCAATATAGAACATACGACATAAAGGGTAAATACACACTACTATATTTATAATACTCCCACAAAAAGTATAGTCAACCACACCCACCTAAAAAGAGCAAAAATACCAAATTG
>BQKN01065750.1:20136-64712 GCA_022839385.1 Asparagus kiusianus | reverse complement strand
TTTCTTTATTTGGACGCCATTCCTATTCAAGACAAGACAAGACGACTAAAGCCAAAATGAACTTGTTGGGAAAATGCTAGAAAATTTTGATCGAGTTTTACTTCCTTTGGGAATCTCCTCCAACAAATAGAAAAATGAAAGCCACGTCATGATACAAACCTTCCAACGTGTACTTAACCAATCGACCCAAATTTGGACTTTCCCATGCAATTAGTTGAATCATTTAACCCCATTAACAATCTCAATCTTTTGTTTATTAGCCCCTTAAAATGCTGTCCTATTCGTGATCAAACGTACCGCGCGAGGTCCACACTAGCCGCCGGCACCTTAAAAACAATGAGAAAGAAGGTAAAGTTTTCTAGACCCCATTTTCTACTTTCATTTGTCAAATAGACCCCTTTCCAAGTCAAACCAGAACACCAGCGCAAACTTCACGTTACAGAATACATTTTCCCGTTGTTTGTTTAACATGTCTCATTGTCTCTCTTGAGAATTTCAAATTTTATGTTTTATAAGATTTGAAATTTTTGAAATTTTTCTCAAACGAAATAGTGATTTGCTTATGCAGTCCAAGTAGAGGTGCGGTTTTAAGTTGGCTGTACAAATAGGGTCTGCATAAAATTTACCAAAAAAAATCCAACCCATCATCATCATCACTCACAACAGCACAGGGCACCGGGAATCCGAAGAAAACGACCTCCACATTTAAAACTCTCGCACAAAACCACCGCACAAAGAGCGCGAATACGACGGAGCCATCCCAACTCTTCCCTTCTCCTTCTGAGGACCGAGTATTTATAAACCCCGGATCGAACAAAATCGCCATGATCACTCTCCTCCCCTTCGAACACTCTCGAACCCCAAACCCTAGCTCAACTCCGCCATGGCTTCTCTCTCTTCAGCTCCTCTCTCGCTCCGCTTCGCGAAGAGTAGCGTTAGGGGTTTGGCTCCGAGGGAATCGAAGATTCGGTTGGCGAGTTTTGGGAGGCTGAGGATTGAATTGGAGAGGGAGCGGTCGGCGAGGGGAGGGGTTAGGGTTTCAGCGTCGGCGGAGGTTTTGGAGGGGAGGAGGAAGGAGGAAGAGGAGGTGGTTGTGGAGGAGAGGCCTTTGAAGGTTGGGATTGTTTGCGGCGGTCCGTCGGCGGAGCGGGGGATTTCGTTGAACTCGGCGAGGTCGGTACTTGATCACATTCAGGTGAGTTTTGCTAGGACTAAGGGTGATTTGCTTCTTTTAATTTGTATTTGAAATGATAGAGGTATCCTCATTCTCAATTTTTTTTATTGATTGTTGTCAGCTAATTTCTTTGACTGGTAAATGATGTTTTATTGAGCAAGACAGGACAAAATACCACCGTGTCACATATCGGATCATAAACATAGCAATTTACATTATACAAGATGTATGCATCATTCTGTCATGCGTTGTGATAGTATTTCAATAAGCATATGAACGTTTTCGATTTGCTAATCACCGCTCCATGTTGACCTTGCATGTAAATCCCCCCCTGATCTTTGTCAATAGTGCTGCATATAGTAGGTACATTGTCGTTAAAAATTCTGTTATCTCGTTCATGCCATATGAGCCAAATGATAACAACAAATAAAGCCCACCAAATCTTCCTCAGTTGTTTTTGAACACACAAAACTCCCATACATGTATTTTTTCTATCACAGATTGGGGAGATACAAGAGTCTGCCCACATTGTCCCAAAATCTTTCACAATGAAGAAGGATATGTGCAACATCTTCCCTTCTTTTTTTTAGTCTTATTTGCACTTTATAATCTCAAAGTTTCACCCTTTTTTAACTCTGATTTGATATACCAAAGTTTTATTTTGACAATCTGATATCTCAAAGTTATAAATGTTCAATTTGACAATTTGATAACCCAAACAAAGAACTTCGTTCCTTACTTTTCCAAAAAATTGGTAAGAAATAAGTTTCCCCTCTTTCACTGTTGTATGTTGATTTTCTTAACAATATTAATTTCAATTTTCTTTTGCACTTTGGGGTATTAAATTGTCAAACTAGAACTTCAGGGTATCAAAATTAGAAGAGTGAATATTTATGATATTAAAGTGCAAATAACCCCCTCCTTTAAGATAAACATCGTTTTTCAGAAAGGTTCAAAGCCTTGCATTATGAGAGGGAGGAGCTTCCAATGAAGAGAAAGTAGCTGCTACATAGAGAGGGTTTTTTTTTTTTTTGGGTTGGGTGGGGGGGGGGGGGGGGGCAGAACTCTTGTTTTAGAATACCTATATATTAGTACATGTTTACCTATCAATACAAAAATCATTTGCTCACTACACGCAGGAAGGTTTAAACTCACAAGCTTCCACAAAAGAAGGAAGTGTACAGTTAAGTTCACTTGGTAGAGCATTAGTGGTTTCTTTTTGGTCTTTAATTATGGATTTTCTCATCAGAAGGGAAATATTTTTATGTTTCATAGATTTGGTTTCAAAAACATTCTATTAACCCTTTTCGCCTGGGAAGAGACGAGTGTGAGAGGAGGGAGGTTAGGGACTTTTTCATCTATAGTCATTATCAACTCCATGTTATATTGGTTCTTGAAATGTATAATATATTTGCTAATCTCATTTTCATTCCTAGAATACACACTATAAATAAATGTGTTTTTATGCATCTGGTATTCTAAATACTGAGGATGTTAGCCTGTGAGTCCATGAATATGGAAGTTAAGTGATAAGGATCACTTTCTTGGTTGTTAAGTCAATACTCTCTAATCTCACTTCACAAATTTCACTCCATAACCAAGCAACAGGTTCCATTATCTGATGAATTTGATGGGGTTGGTATATTTTTGTTAATGAAAACAGTTACGCACTATTTCTTTTGTCATGTATAACTAATGTTCTTGATCTGTAACAGGGGGAAGATTTGGATGTTAGCTGCTATTATATTGACTGTGATCTCAATGCATATGCTATATCACCTGCACAGGTTAGTGAGCTAAACCATTGACCTCTCATTATTTATGGATAATTTTCTGAATCCTAATAATTTAACTCAATTTGTTATTGTGCATTTGTGTTGCGTTCACTTAGAAACCTTCTCTTGCTGGCTCACATGAATTGGTTGCTGCATATGTGCAGTTGTTTTCAGTATATATGTTGTGATTTTTAGTATGTACAAAATGCTGGCACCTATACCTTTTAATTTAGTTTAATTAGTGTATGTACAGAATGTTGGCATGTGACACCTTTTACCTGTACTGAATCATCAACTGCTTAGTTTTCTTCCCATCTTTTTTAAGGTTTGCGAGTATTTGGTTAAGGCTATTGGCCCTAGGGGTGGTAAAAAATCGAATCGAATCAAATACTAAGGTGTTCGTGTTTGTATTTGTTTAAAATTATTGAATTCAAATGTGGGCTCTAAGATTCATATTTGGAGTTTTTCGAATTCGAACCCGAATACTTGGTATTTGATAAATATTCATGAATACTTATCGAATATCAAAATATATTTATTCCGCTAAAGAATTTGATTTCCAAATAGTATTTGAATTCATAAATAAAAATTATTTCTTTATAATATATGATGTATATATATTTAAATCAAAATTTTCATTAGAAAACAGATTTAAGATTATTTAAGTCTTAAAATAAGTACATAAAATTTAAGTAGAAATGGTAAGTGGGTTAAAAATATGACATCGTATGTGCAATAATACAAATAATAAGTGATCAAATTTTAAACGAATATTTGATAGACAAACGAATCAAATATACATCTGGTTATATCTATTGTTAGTAAACTCGAATATTAAATAGTGGTAAATAAACTACCAAATCGAATATGACCAAATAGTTACTCGAACAATTATCAAAATATTTGTTAATTATTTGGTTCATTTCCACCCCTAATTGGCCCTCCTCTACTTGTAGAATTGCAAGAATGAAGTCCTCACACATGTATGGATATTATTTGCTAACATCTTGCTGCTACATCTTGCTGCTATGGGGTTATGCACTCAACATTCCATCGTGCAAGTGTGCAAACTTTAAGGGATTCAAAACAGGACTGCAACTTATTATGTAGGGATGCTTAGGTCCAACAACGAGGGAGTGGATATAAAACATAAAAGAGTTTGATACTGGGGCTGGTGGTGATCAACATCATGATCTATTTGTACCGACAGACTGTTGAAATTTGTTAGTTTTATTACTCAGTATCAGTTTACATAATAGGTTTGTTAGTTCTATGCTGGATTAAAAGAAATATGCTACAATTGAAAATGAAAATGCCTAAGAAGACAATGCATGTACTGTATTTTTAACTCTGTTGCATTGGTCTCTAAAAAAGTATTTAGTAATTAGTAATACCAACACATACAGGTTTTTTGTCCCCCTTCGAGGTATTTGCCAAATAAGCAACAGAAAGAGCCTCCAAGGGGAGAGATCACCTTAACTGATTTAGAATGTTATGTGGCTGTGTTTCCCCACATTAATTTCTTCTCTTTCTAATTAAGGATGCTTAAATACAACTCTTAATTAAAATTTGATAATATCATTAATATAAAAAACTAGATCATCATAGTTGAAAGAACAATTGGAAGAAAAGTAATGCCAGATCTTAATAGTTATGGTTTTCCTGGCCCTTGAACCTTTGCACGTGATTTATATAGTCATTATAGTGTTTGAATTTTTCATATTACAGAATGATTGGAACTTTTCAAGTGAAGATATCCATATGTTTTTTTATTATGAAGTTTGGTGAGATTAATAGTTTTTAGACTTTTTGGCTTCTTAGTCATATTTAATTCTTAATTGGTGCTATTTAAGGGGAAAATTACATCTTGCTAATCATGACTAGGTATATCATTGTTGCCTCTTTATGTCTGATCAATGGAAGTTTGTGTATGATCTTGTTTCCTTATTTTGCAGCTGTACTCCAATACCCCTGCAGATTTTGATTTCAAGCTAGAAAGGTCAATTGCTCAACTTCTATGTTTCCCCGTCTCTTTTTTGTTTAAGATTTTAGCTGACTTAGTCCAAATTCATTCCCTGCAGTCTTGCCCAAGGGTTCCAATCTTTGTCAGAGTTTGCAGAGCATCTTGCTCTTTCAGTGGATATAGTGTTCCCTGTTATCCATGGTCGTTTTGGCGAGGATGGTGGTATCCAGGTTTGTTTTATGCCTATGAGAACAAATATAATTTGGTTTTTAGTATTAATTAGCCTTTTTATTAATTAGATTCATATCTTATATTGATACTTTAATTATCCAGGAACTGTTGGAGAAAGCAAATGTGCCATTTGTTGGTACTCCCTCAGCAGCATGCCGCCAAGCATTTGACAAGGTATATTACTTTCCTTATCACGTAGTTAAGCGTGCAAACACCATCGAACTTGCTTACATAATAAGAAAAACCCTCTCCCTCCCTCCCTCCCTCCAACTCATCCATATGTGTGTGTATGCGCGCATGTAGGTGGGTGGGTGGCGTGGGGGTGATTGGGTGGATGGGTGCCTGTGAACGTAGGTGTGTGTGTACGTATATATGTATGCATCTATTCATGTATGTGTATGATATTATAAAGAGAGAGGACGGGCAGGAACATAAGATAGTATGAACACAAACATTAGACAAATAAATAAGATACAAACATACACAATGAAAATCCACAAAATTGGATAGATATGTGCATCAGATACCTACAAAATTTGAAAGTAAACTCCACATAAACAAGTTGCTATTCAAGTCTTTTCTTTCCAGTGAAATATAGTTTTTAATGTATAATTGAAGTAAATACTCATCTCAGCATGAATACAAGTAATGGTTCAAGCATTTAAATGTGCCCAAGAAGTGTCCTTATTTGAAAAAAAAAACACTATTAAATCTAAGACATCCTTGCAAGATTTGGAGATGTTTGAGAAGTGTCTGTCTGTCTGAGCAATGTTCAAGAAGAGTTACTTTCCACTCTTGTCACAGGACAAAGGTGACATGGGTTTGGGATTGAAATATCCACGTTTTGAAGATTAGATATTTGCATATGAGCAGTCAGTTTACTTCAAGCAAACACATTGATTGCCAGCTTTTATTAATTATAAATTACTGTAACTGATTTTTCCTAAATATTTATGTTTTAATAATAGATCTTTTTTGTTTTCAACGTGATCAATTAATAAAGCTTCATTGAAGTCACGTGCATTGTATTTCATCAATCTTGTATTTAACTGTTCTTTCCATCTGCAGTACAATGCCTCGCTGGAGCTTGCCAAACAAGGATTCGCGACTGTACCTAGTTTTTTGATACTGGTGCAACTCTAACAACTTCAATATTCAAGTTCTACTGTTTCATGCTGCAAATATTTATATTACACCTTGCGCAAATCCTCAATTTCTTCATGTGGTTATTTGGCTTATTGTTTGCCTTCAATAATTGTTGGTGTGTTGTCTGAGGATACATGTTATTCAATTGAGTAAAATACAGAACATGATTCCAAAAGTAAGTGGAATCCTAAAACCAGCAACACAAATATTGCTCCTGACCATAACCCAAAAAAGGGGGAAAGGAAAAATAAACTATGATTGGCAGATGCAGAATGTTATTTTTTCTTATTATTGTTATTCATATACAAAATAACCTAATTTTATTACAATGATCTTTAAGACAAACTTTTTTGTCTAAAGTGCATAGCATCCTTTCATCTTATGCAATTTTTAAAGGTAAATAATCTCCAGTTTCGTCATCCTCTTGTCATACTATTCTCCAATCTTAGAAGAATTCAAAAAAAAAAAAAAAAAAAAACTAAAAACTAGAGAAAATTCAAAAGCTGACAAAAGAACACACCAACACATCTAAAAAAGAAGAACTTATTTCACATACTGATACAGAATACTCAAGGTAGGGAAGAAAGATAACCCGTCAAACGTTACATCCTTTGTTGATTTTGTAATCCTTTCACCATCCATTGAAATCCACCTCTCAAGTTCTGTATCTCTCATATTAGTCAAAATTCTCCGCTGAAATTCCACTCTTCTCCTAGAACCAGTTGATTTTTAATTTTGATTTAAATTTTTATGGGCATTTCCATTGTTTTAAAAAGCCTCCGTCCTAATCCGTCTAGGCATACGCCTAGGCCTAAGCGGTACCTAGGCTGCCTAACTAGCGCCTAGCGCCTGGCGTTACCTAGGTTGCTACCTAGGTTTTAGGAGTGTTTATGAAAGCATTGTCTACTTATGTAGACCGCATCCTTTAGGCCTTGATCGTTGATTTTTTGTGTTGCGACCTTTATATCCTTCAACCTCCTTCAAATTTCTTTAAACTCCAAATATAGACACCTTCACTACCTCCTCCGACCTTTAGCAAAACCTCATCAACCATCACTTAAATGAAGAAAAAAATCCGCCAAGACACCAGTCTAGCACCTAAGCTTTCTATAACATTGACATTTACTATCAACTATTATAATTTAATTACAAAATAAAAAAGAAAACCTCCTAGGCTCTAAGTGCCAGATTCAACGCCTAGAACGCCTAGCATTTTCTATAACCTTGTTAGTTATTATTTTAGCTATTTAATATTTAAGTATATATGGTTTATTGTGGATCTAAGATTGCTATCTATTTTTTGGGCAAATTGATATGAATTTAATATATATTTTAATCAATTATTATAATTAAATAATTCTCAAAAATAGGCGGCACCTAGGCGTACGCCTACGCGCTAGGCGCTGGCTCAAACGTCTAGTCCGCTTACCGCCTTCTGTGACATTAAGTATTTCAATAGGAGTTTAGTTTAGTGAAGACCTTCAATTTATGTGAAAATTATCATGTGTGGAGGATTTTAAGTCTGAGTGGAATGAGACTTGTTATCTTCTCTAGTATATGAAAGAGTTTGAGAGTGATCTAAGCCCTTACTAATGAAACAATTGCTAAAATCCTGATTTCTAACTGTAGTCTTGTCATCAAATACCTGCGTAAGTCAACTTCTTTTGCTTTCTTCCTGCTGAAAGTTTAAGGATTATGAGTCTACATCCTGCATGATTCAGTTGGATTCTCTGGATTCTCAAACTCAAGTTTATTGATATTTTATGATGAGAAATTATTTTTTCCTTCACTGGGCTCTAATTGGTTTATTAAGTTGGACCCACTTTAGATTTTTTTTGGTTCTGGGTGAACTTTTAACTTCACTGATTCATTTCCATTCAATGGGACCAGGAAAACCAAGCTGAAAAATCTGAACTTGAAAAGTGGTTTGAAATCAATAAGCTGGACAAGGAAAAGGGAAAAGTTGTGGTAAGATGTTAATTGGTTTTCTTTGATTGAAGGGTCGCTTCTAAATATAGAGACATGTTGATATTTGTGGTTTGTAGGTCAAACCAGCAAGGGCAGGATCAAGCATTGGTGTTACCATTGCCCATGGTGTTGATAATTCTATTAATAAAGCTCTAGATATTATTTCAGAGGTAGGTTTCTTTCACAGTTGCATTTGTTATAAGAAAAAAAGAAGGAAGAAAATATAACATATTGGTCTTACTGACACATTTCTACGACTGACAGGGTATTGATGATAGAGTTCTTGTAGAGTTTTTTCTAGATGGAGGCAGTGAATTTACAGCTATTGTTGTTGATACTGGCATAGGAACTGAATGCCAGCCTGTTGTTCTACTCCCAACTGAGGTATATTATCTTTTTGCATTGCTTGAATTCTTCAGCAACTTGCACAATAAAGATAATCTTTCTTACGTGTGTGACATAGATATATTTCTCGAGAAATTTAGCAGTATCCTAATTGTTGTGACTGGGCTGTTGATCATGGGCCCCTAGTTATATTCAATTTACTGTTATTGAGATGTTACAAGTAGCCAGAAAGATACCAAAGCCATCATCATGGTTTGCCCTGCAAAAAAGTGTTCTGGAACTATGTATTAAGTTAGAGAGCTTTTGGTATTAAGAAGGATCATTTAACATAGGTCATGTGATCATCCATTTTGATAGGAGGTTATGCGGACTCTATTTTGTTTTTTTCAATATAATTCCCGAAAGAAAAATGGTGTTACTTGGGAGAGTATTAAGTACTTCCTTCTGTGTGTTTGCAAGTTTTTTTTTTAATTTTATTTTTGGGTGGTGGGGTGGGTTTTTTTTGTTGGGGGGGGGGGGGGGGGTGTGGAGGGCTGAGTGTCGGGGTGATATAAGATATTTGTTTCTTGAGGAAACCTTTTATTGTCTTCCATTTCCTTCTATTTTTTCCGGAGGTGGGAGGAGGGGAACAAGTTATTAGGTACTTAAACGTTGGTCTCTATTATGGAATTTATTATATAACATGTAACAAATGTTGTTTTTTTGAAGCTTTTTTAAACTGCATAATTTAGTCTAGAATCAATTTCTTTGTTTCAGCCAGCAAGTCAACACACGCGTATGATTCAGTTTTCCAAACTAATTGATTTCTTTTGTTATCAGTATCTATTTTAGGTATCAAATGCATTATGATGCCTGTTTTCCTGGATACAATTGTTAATGCTCAGCATGATGCTGGTATATTTAGCATCTTGTATTGCTGCCATCATCCTTCAAGCCGAAAAAAGATTATGCTTATTTATCATAGAAGTTTCAAAGTGTCTACCCTGAGAGTCTCACCCTGCAAAGCTCTCTAAACCTCTAAATATTATTCACTAAGAGATATCTAGAAATAGCGGTTAATGCCTTTTTCGTAATGTACTTTTGAAATTGTTATTGATATTTAATAATGTTTCCTTCCTCAATGGTAGGTGGAACTTTGTGGTAAGAATGATGTTAATGACGATACTATATTCAATTACCGGCGGAAGTATCTTCCAACACAGCAGGTTTGTTTATTTGATACTTGGATTGATACAATATTGTTGCAGTACCCTAGATACTAATTCCGATAATCATTAAGCTTCATTTTTATAATTGCACTGTTGCTTAATAGAGACATGAATCATGTTATTGATCAAACTATTTTTATACTACAGTTATTAGGATGATTTTGGATCCTTTCATTTGACCGCTAGATATTTAATGATTAATCTGATCACCAGTTTTAGAGTTCCAGAATTTAAAATAAAGAAGAAGTAAAACTGAGTTTCACTAAATTTCTAAGAGTCTGGTGTGACCTCTGAAGATATGTCACGACCCCAATTTTCGGACCTTAAAGAAATATTGGAGCTGGACTAAACCTGTTAAAATATTTTCTCCAAGAATGTATAGTCATTAAATAACAACCAAAATAATCTCATCATATGAAGTAAAACCAACAATAATTATTCTGCATAATTAGAAGTCTATTTATCCAATCAAATGATATAAATAAAAGTTTTCCCAACTAGAAATATGATTCAATTTAAAAGGGAATCTTATTACTATATAATCTTCAAAAAAATCAACTAAGCATCAAAATCTTTATTTAATCTCGACCTAAACGAAATTAGCAGTCTGTAAATTTATTTCTTGCTTCCTTCTAAGAAATTGGAAACCATCAACTCCATCTAATCTTGAGTCTCTGAAAAAGGTAAAATAAAAACAATGAGTTCACAATTCAGTAAGTGGATAATTTATACATTAAACACCATTTTAGAGAAAACTGAAATATTTTGACTTGATAAGCAAAGTATTAGAATAGTAGAAAATCATCAATGTACTCTTGTACTTGAAGCAACATTTTTAAAATATAGACTCATGCAATAGAAAATAAGCATGCCACATCTCAATGCGGTCAACACTTAATACCCGGGTTGACACAGTATTCCCACTTTTATTTATCTCTTAGTGCTAGGATATCAAGACCCAAAATTATGGGCTTAACGCTAAATTAAACGTCATGGAGGCACATTGAGCCCTATTTAAATGACTTATATCCGACATATATCGGTATATTGACTTGAGATGCATATGTTTTCAATAATCGAACAAAGTCCATAAAACAAAATATTTTATAAAGAAATGCCAAAGGCCAACTAATAATGAAATCAAACCACATACGCACCTCAACCTACTATTATATGAAAAGACATGACAGCTTACATGGAAAAATAAGCATGAGCTTATATCAAATATCCTTGTGCATCACTAAATATGATCCGGTAAACAATTAATATGTGAGTAAATCATACAAAAGGATATAAGCCATCAGAAAATAATTCCCATATATATATAACTCTTAGATGAAAAATACACAATGGTCAATGCATAACATATAAATTCATCACTTAACTTAATCCAAAAGACAATCCAAATATCCACTCATGATGTCTCTGCAGGATCTCTAGGAACCCCTAAAGAATAGTGCAAATATTCATCAACATATAACATCCCAATACTATATGCTTAAGCAAAGAAAACTAATTAATATATTAGATCATACGAGACTTGTTATCAAATCATACAATTTTATTTAACCTAACATGCTAGTTGTCTACCTATCCATTTGGTCGTAAGAAACTAAGAATAAACCTAAACTCTCATGTCTGATACAAATACCAAATTGGTATGATTTCATACCCATTGACCAAAGTTAAACATATAATTAATCATTGTACATATATTGGACAGTCTGGACTTGAAAACATAAGTGCAACAAGGTGCTGCCCACGACAGAATTTAGTCATGGCAATGAAAATAAGACCCCAACTAGTGGAGATATGGTCTACAATCAGTTAGAGAAAGGTCCAATTAAACTAATAATAATATTGTCTGCATAAACAAGAGTGCTATCCTTATCCTACCCCATCTACAAATTGCTACAGATAGAGATAGGATTATACGTTATTCCTTGTGTAAAGCTGATCAAGTCACCCTTCAAACATTAGGTTTTTTTCTGGCTTCCTTCTCTTGCCGATTGCCAACTTTTATCTCTTTTTTTTGGCTGCCAGTTCTCAGAAGGACGCGGCTAGGGTTTCTTTTATTTATTTGCTCTCAAATTCCCGATAAAGCCCTTAGCAGAATTCCATTACTAATATACCCTCTCATCAGACTTCTATTAGATATGTTATTATAATTGTTAGTTTCCTTTTGCATACCAGCCCTTTATAATTTAATATTTATAATTTGAGACAACTAATTACTTCTTATCAAGCAAAAAATAGGTGTATTACAAGATAATTGTAGGTTAGAATCAAAATTTTAACTCTCATCAGACCATAAATCTTGTTGAGAACCCAAAAAAAAAACTTAAGAATATAAAAGGATCCCAGCTTGGCAAACAATCTGTTTTGGGCTCCATGTAATTCTAAAGTTTTTCGTCAAATGGAATAAATAAAGAATCTAAACTGAAGCCCAAAAAATATTGTCGTAAAAGATACAGCTACCTCAATTGTGTCAAATCTAAATCCTGAATGATGGATCACATATGTAAGTTGCTTAGTGCATTTTGCTTATGATAAAAGTTCTAAAGGTATAATAACTTCTTAGCTGTAATCAAGAGTTGTGTAATGTACAATGTAATTTCTTTAAAGATATGAAGGAACCAAATTTTAGTAATATGAAAGCATCAGTATGCGGAAAGTTCCTTGCCAAGCTCTCTGACTTTGCGAAATGAAGCCTAATCTAAGCAATAGAACTAGTCATAGACTCATAGAAACCATCATTGTCAAAGCTAACCAATAGGATAGGAAATTTCCTCTTTCTAGTTCATAAATTGTTTGTTTTGAATTGTAAATCTTCTAGAAAAGATACCAACACAAATTTCCAATCAAATTTCCAGTCCATGAATTTATCTGTTTTTGTCAATATTAAATAGAAGATATAAAACCTTACTCGGTTACTCCTCGAATCATCTTCTGTCTATAAGCTGCTCTTTTTTCTTTTCTTTCTTTATTTTATTTTATAATTTCATTGTTCAAGTTCGCTGCAAGATTGTTGCCTCTTTCTTCCTTTTTCTTCTTTTTTTTTCTTTTTTTAATCTTCTCCTTCGTCTATTCTGTTCATTTGTCGTTCTTACCTAGTTAGCCGACCTTTGTTGTTTTTAGAAGCCTGGTTGATTCCTGGTTGTATGTTTTACTTTCTGCATGTCCTTATATGGTCATGACTTTCTATTGTGGTAACAAATTCTTGGCTATGTTGACTTCCAGTATATAATTGTCTTAACTGAATACATTACTAATTCTTCTTAGGTTGCTTACCACACCCCTCCACGTTTCCCCACCGATGTCATTGAATGTATAAGAGAAGGAGCGGCATTGTTATTTCAACATTTTGGATTACGCGACTTTGCCAGGATTGATGGTTGGTTTTTACCAACTCATGGAAATGATCTTTCATTTCCTAATAATGTTAGTAGATATGGAAAGACAAAATCTGGAACTGTCATTTTTACTGATATCAACCTGGTAAGTTATAATTCTATATTGGTTATGCTTAAATCTTATATTAATCATATTTTTACTGTCATTTTATATCTATGATAATTAACTTGCTCCTGTACTTGTCCTTGTGATTGCTTTTACTAGATTAGTGGGATGGAGCAGACTAGCTTTTTATTTCAACAGGCCTCTAAGGTACTCCCAAACTTTTCCCTTATGATTAAGAATGGACTCTCAACTTAGTTATTTTTTAACATTTTGATATCTAAATTATGATCTTCTTTCTTATAAGAGTAAAGAGGGTATGTCGTTCTTTGAGATCGTAGTTACTATCTTAGTTTGCTTTTTTGCTACGTTTGTCTTGATAAGCATCTAAAGTGAAATACTAGCATTATATAGTGAACACTTAGCAATGGGAAGCGTAGAAGCTGTTATATTCGCAAGATGTATGAGAGGCAAGTAAATAAGCTTGGAAAAGGTTTCGTTTAGCTTCACTAGGTTTATGATGTTCAAAGATGAAATATTTATATATGAATAATTTTGGATCTAAGGTACTGAAAGTAATTAAAGTCAAGGACATGTGCAGACTACATATACTGTTAAGTGTTAACATCTAGGTTGCATTGGTACGGGTACGGGACACAAAAAATTTGTAAAATGTAGGGTTCGGGGACACGGCTATATATATGTATAATATTTTTATAATAGCTAGTATATTTTTATAATCTAGTAACAAGTCTTAGAGATAATAGAGCTAACTATAGATAACCCATAATCCTAATTGAAAACAAACTTCTAAATATAAACTAACTCCTAATTAAATTAGATTAATTTCAAAAAAAGTTATCTATAAAAGCTGTAAGATGAACACTTGTCGAAAAACCCTAAAAATCCCTAATCTGGAAGCTTACTGGATAAGGGGGGGGGGGGGGGGCCCGGGACCATTCATAAAACACAAAGGAGAAAAAACCCTATAAGGATCGTAAAAAACCAAAAAAAGAATTCCAAAACCCAAAAACGCCCTAAATGAGTCAGAATTCACAAAAGCTAAGTACCTTTGTACGCTGGAGATCTCGCTATCCTCGAAAGACCGGCGAACAAATGTGGAGGTGCTGCTATTATCGTCTTCGAGCAGAGACGTTGGGTTTCATTTGCTTCAGTTGAGGGCTTCTGATGTGGGAACGAAGGAACGACAATGAGATTTGAAGGAATCGCTACCATAAAAGATAAAATTAGTAGCGGTTTTGGGTTATTGGGTCCCAAAAACAGACCTGATTAGCCAAAAAAACTTTTTCCGTCCTTAGAAACTCCCACATGCGGCATCTTCTGTGTCCCTGCAGTTTCGGTGTGGATCTGCACCTGATACGTACCCGACACGGGTACGACACCAATTTCCCGCGTCGGTGTATCACAGGTTAACATCCATGTATTGGAGACAAGAGTATCCTGTGATGAAGACCGCTGACAGTGATTAGATGTATCATAATATATTATGTGCTTGACATGAGAAATGGTGACACTTCCCTTGAGCATGACTTGTAATTTCATTCATGGATGTCATTCAGTCAGATACAGTGGTATGAGCAACTTATACACATCTCTGGATCAAACACTTGAGGTAATCATTTAGCTGTTGAACCAAGATTGAGTATGATATGTTGACTCATTGTGATAAAAAATTGAGCATGCTATGTGGAAGTATCGTGATGAAACCAAATTGAATGATAGTATAACAGTTCAACAAGAAACTTTTCCAAGTGTCAAGGATAGGCTCTATTAATATTTTCCCTTGGTTAAGCTCCATTAGAGCTTTGACTTAGCACAGGGCTAATCTGGTTGATTTCAGGTTCTGGGCTTGAATTGTATTTCAAATCTAGCATGAGATGACCCCTCTGTTTAACTATGAACATCTTACTTAATATTTATCATAACAAAATAACTTCTTTACAACATATCTCATGAGCTGCGATGGTTATATGTTTCTCTTCTGCAGGTTGGATTTTCTCATTCTAACATACTTCGTACAGTTATTCAACGGGCTTGCCTGAGATTTCCTTCTCTCAATCGACACAGAAATGCATGGAATGCATTATCTAGAAGATTAACATCTAAAAATCCTGCTAAGATGAACTCGAAAAGTCATGGCCCTCAAAAGGTGTTTGTTATTTTTGGAGGAGACACATCAGAACGCCAAGTGTCTCTCATGAGTGGCACAAATGTGTGGCTAAACTTGCAAGCTTTTGAAGATGTAAGCCTCTGAAACATGCTGATATTCTAGGTTTCTGATAATCAATTGTTTACTCTCCATTTATGCTATTTAGCAATGTTACTTCTCCTGTTGTTTTACATTATCATAAGCCTTTTCCCTGGTTATTTTATTTCCTTTGGTTTTATGTTTGAAATAGACTGGTAATTAAACATAAAAAGTGTGTATTCAATAGAGAAGAATAATAGTTGATTAATATATCTCATTTTGTTAAGTGCAGCTTTTATATTTGTTTTGGCTCTTCTAACTTTTCTTTAGTCTGCATGATCATGGAGTGTTTCTGATATAGTTTTTGTTCTTTTTCATATTTCATTTGTTATTTGAGTGATTATGCTTATACACGGCATACACATGGATTCTTTGTGGACTGTGCCTACATTAATTCTGCAAATTTTGTGGCTTCAGATTGATGTGCTTCCATGTTTGCTTGCCCCTGCAAATGGATATTTGTCTACTCTGCAGCAGGATATAGACCATCATTCTCATTCCAGAGACGTTTGGTCTTTACCGTAAGTTTGTATTTCTTTTTTATTTTATTCTTGATTTTGTAGCTGTTTATCTTGTATATGTATTCTAGGAAATACTATGTCCTTCCTGCTCAAATTAAGTATTGAACTCCAATTTCCATGCAGCACTAGCTGTCCAAACTTTTTTTGGCCTGCAGCTATCTGAAGTATTCAGATATCCTTTGTACCATTTGAGAAAAATATCCAGGGACCATTTATTAGCATGTGGTTCCTGCTCTTTAAGGCAATATGACTTCATCAGGAACTATTTTCGTCTGTATATGTGAAATGTGAAACACAGCGAATCTGATGTTTAAACTGCCAAGGCAGATAAAATTTTTGCATCCCTAATTTTTAAGTTCTTCACATAATTAAATTACATTTGTATGTTGCGTGCAACAGTTATTCTCTTGTCCTACGACATACTACAGAGGAAGTGTTGGATGCATGCCTGGAGGCTATTGAACCAGCTAGGGCTGCACAAACATCCCATTTACGAGGTTGTGTGATGGCTGAACTCGCAGAAGCTCTAAGAAAACATAGTTGGTTCACTGGTTTCGATATCATTGATGAACCACCGAAGAAATTTTCACTGGAGCAATGGATCGACCATGCTAAGGAATCTCAAGCAATAGTTTTCATTGCAGGTTCCTCTCTCAAACTCTAGCAATTGTATTGGTCTTTTTACCCATTACTTATCTTATCTCTTTAAGTAGTTTTGAGCATTAAATTAGATATGAATCCAGGAGGCACCGGATATGTATAGAATAATAATGGCTTTCAAGGACAAAGGATTGCACTTGTACATATAATAATTTTCATCATAAAGTCTATTACTGTTGGTGGAAAGTTTCCATGTTTTCGTAGTTGGTGAAGTACCTGATATAACCTTTCAGTTCACTGTCTTTTACCATCACCATACAAGTTCTCTTTGCAGATCTGCTGGTTGCTGGTTTCTTTCATTTATTTCTAAATACTGAGATAAATGCAAACTTTAGCATCTACAAAAGTGCTAGAAGAGTAGTACGTCATTGTCAACAGTATTAACTATGCGATCAGTGTTGCTGACAAAAGAGTGCAGCTCGTTTATTTTTAAGACGAGTAATCAGTTTTGTGAAGGACACTTATAACATTTTCTTTTCTATATTTCATAATATGTAAGCATCACAAACGTACAATTGACAGTGCACGGTGGTATTGGCGAGGATGGAACCCTTCAGACCTTGTTGGAGGCAGCAGGAGTTCCGTATACAGGTCTAACCTTCAAGAGATGACCGTTTTCCTTAGTAATCATTTTTATCTTTCACTTAGGCCTTCTATTTGAATCTTATGTTATGCAGGCCCTGGACCCGAAGCTTCTAAACTTTGTATGGATAAAGTTTCAACATCGCTTGCTCTGAATCATGTATGGTAATTTTAGCAGTTTGTGATGTTCAAATACTATGATGTATGGGACAGTTCATGTTTCACTGTTCAAATTTCAAACGTAGAGTACTTCTTGTGAATGGACCCATAGTTAACTGCAGGCGTGTAGGCAGTAATCTGCTCCTGCGCGTTATTATTTTCCTGACATGATTTTTAAAACAATGTCCCTTTCCTTGTTTATTAAGCCCAACCCTGTTATTCTTCTTCCTCACCCTTCCAAAGTCGCTCTTTTTCTGTCCCTCATTCTCTCACATATATCCTAATCAGCTAATTCTGTCCTGTTGCTAGCCCATCTCTTTACCTAGCCTTCAATATCAGTATTTGATTTTACAAAGTGAAAACAAATAACAGCTATTAAAACTACCGTAGAAAGTCAAATCTTTATGCAATCTTTTCAGTAAACAAGATTAAGTCAGTTAGAAACGTGAAAGATGGGTTTTCAAGTTCATATAGATGTCTAATTGGATCCCAATATGCATAAGTTAAAAAGAGAAGCGTGAATAATGTGTTAGAGGAGAGATAAAGAATGGCAACAATTTTAAATTCCCCTCAACCATGGATGAGTGGGAGCTATTGATGATGATTGTATCAGGTAGATTCCTAATAACTGAACCCCACATTTATGGGGAGGGGCCTAAGATAAATAAGATATCTGTTACAGACCTATATTCTGAAAACCAAATAAATAACTTCCTTGCCAATATAGGATTAAAATATCGGCTGAACCTATTTCAGATGAGCTGCTCTCTTCTCTTTCTTCTAATTTTTTTTTCTCATGGACTATGGGGTATATCTTGGATTCCAGGATACGAAAAGTGAAGAAGTTAAATTTTAACACGCATAATGTCATGGGAAGACACATAACAACACATAATAAGGAAAATTCATGGTATCGAGAGTTTTCCCTCTAATTTGGTAAAAGAATGATAATTAAATAGTAACATCCGCATTTTACCAGGAAAGATGCATTATTTTAGTTTAACTTTTGTGGCTAACAGAGACCATCTGCCCACCATCTCTTTGTTGTTGTACGGGAATAAGAATGACTGTTAGAATTTTCACTTCTTAGTGATGTTTATTTGCACCTTAATATGTTTCAACTATTATGGTGCAAATAAATGCTATTAGCATGCCTGTTCCCTCAGCATTAAAAATAACAAGTCTTGTTGCACATTGTGGAAGTTTCTCATACTGTGGTTTTATTTCTTAATCTGGAAGGTATTGAGATTTGTGTCATATGAGTTGTTGGGTATGTATGTTTTTGACTTTTTGTGGGTATGGGTGTAGCTTTACTTGGGTATTAGAAGTCACACGTTTGCTATATCCACTCCCAAACAGTAATTTTGGGAGTTGGATTGCCGAAAATGCCCTTTTGTTGACAGAAAAATTAATTACCCACCGGATTGGCTGTCCGGTGGGAGAAGGGCAATTTAGTCCTCACACACCCCCAAAGTTACTGTTTGGGAGTGTGAATAGTTGGACCCTAGAAGTCAGTGGGCGCTTTGTCAACCCTATTTTGGTCTGATACAATCTTATATTCCTTATTGAAATGCAGCTTGCAAGCTTTGGACTTCTGACTATACCCAAGGATGTAAAGAGTAGAGAAGAGCTGCTGAATTCGCCTATATCTGATATGTGGCATGACTTGAGTACAAAGCTTCAGTCTGGAACTGTATGTGTTAAACCAGCTCGTGATGGATGTTCAACTGGAGTTGCAAGATTGTGGTATGTGTGTTGACTCTTCTTGTCTTCTATTTTTTAGCTGGAATATTCAACTAGTCTATGTAAAATTTCTAATCTAGTTTTTCTTGTTGTACTATTTTCTCAGTTCTGATAAGGATCTTAAAGTCTATGTAGATGCATTAAGGGATTATCTACCGCGCCTTCCTGCTAATAGCTTGTCAAAGGTAGGAGTTATTTACATTTCTCA
Organism: Asparagus kiusianus; assembly: GCA_022839385.1. Lineage (NCBI taxonomy): Eukaryota > Viridiplantae > Streptophyta > Magnoliopsida > Asparagales > Asparagaceae > Asparagus > Asparagus kiusianus. The sequence goes on along the minus strand of BQKN01065750.1, from coordinate 45,304 downwards.
TTACTCGTTATTAAACTTTCAAGTGGGCCTTCCACTGCGACGGCTCTTAGCATATGCGTAAGATTCTAAAGTTCAAAAAACTTTAACGTTTGTTCCTTCTCTATGACCAATGGGTGGCTTTCCTCCTTTTTCTTCGATTTTTTTTTTAGAAAAATGTAAAAGTTCTTTGTGCAAAACATTAATACTGCAATTAGTAACACAGAAGGACCACAGAAATTGTGGTTATCACATTTTGCATACAGATGTCCGTATGGTGGAGGAAACTTTAAGAACCTCAGAGCTGATGGTAAACTTTTGAAATCATAGATATTATCATGAAGAGAATAACAAGAGAGCCATCATATTGTGTTCCTGAAGATTGAAGGGTGTTTGGTAGCACTGCCTGCAGTAGAGCAATAAAAACTGGATACATTCTTAGCAGTTGACTGAGGAGATGAAACTGTCAGCGTCTCAATATTATTTTTAGGTTGATAATGTAACATATCTTTCTAGGGAAATTGCCTTATTTGGACGGTCATAGTAATTTGAGTAGCAAATATGAGGATAAGTTCAATAGTATAATGCCACATATAATTAAGCTTATGCCAAGGAAATTTTGAAATAGTGTATCTATGAAATGTTTGCATCTACATATCATATCTCGATCTGTATCAACACCATGTCTACAAGGTAACGAGAGATAAAATGATGTAAACTGTCAGTAAATTATGGGTTTCTATTCTGAATATATTCAATGGTTTAGTCCATGTCTGGGGAATAACAGCCTGAAAACAGAGGGTAACATTGGCCATGATAAATTGTATTTTCTTCAGTTGTAAATTAATCTATTAATTAAATAGCCCTATGTTTAAGTAAAAACATTTCCTTTGAAATTTTTGTGCTTACTTCTAACTAGTACATCCATTATTTTTTTAAGGTAATAATAATATATTTTTTTCTTAAACCTATCAAATTTAGTCTCTAGTTATTTGATTTTGTCAGGCACATGGGGTCATTGAAATGCCAAATCCTCCTCCAAAATCATTGATCTTCGAGCCTTTTATAGAGACCGATGAAATAATTTTTTCAGAAAAACCAGTCAATGATTGTGATCGGCTTATGTGGAAAGGAGATAATGAGTGGATTGAAGTAACAGTTGGTGTTGTGGGTAAACGTGGAGAAATGCAGTCTCTAACTCCTAGTATTACTGTCAAGGAGAGTGGAGACATTTTATCCCTTGAAGAGAAATTTCAAGGTCCGTTTTTACTTGGCTTGGGTTTGCAAGTGCATGATCTGTTTTATGCTCTACATCATCTTTTACCTATTGTCATGACGAGAACTATAATATGTAATATTTCGCTAAATCAAATTTATAATTTGCAGGTGGTACTGGGATTAATCTGACACCACCTCCCACAACTATTGTCAGGTTTGCTTCAAGATCTTTTATTCCTTGGACCCTTGAACCTTAGTGGGCTGTATTTGGGTGATTATAGCAAAAAATTGAATGTCCAAAGGTTAATTAAAAGCTTTCAAAACCCAACACTTTGAACAGTAAGTAACAATGTAACAGTTTTGTGGGAAATAGTTAGCTTCATCTGCAAGTTTAATTGCTAAAGAGGCAATTTGGAATACCAAGATATACTATTTATTTGCTTGATTCTTAACCCTGTATGGCTTAGAACTTTGAATGTGAACCCTGTTCCACCTCTTTAAGTGGATGATATACGGTAAATACTGCAGCATGCTTCATACTTTCATGCATGCAAGACAGACAGGAAGTCTCTATCTTGATCATGCATTGTTTTTTTTTAATCAAGAATTTCCTGATGCATGATAATTCACAATATTTTCTTGACATCCCTGTGGTGATTCATGTTCACAAATGTTTTGAAAGACTGCCTACCACCCATTTGTGTGCCTAACCATTTATTTTCTGGCAAATAGCACTTCAGAAGGGGCTTTCAGTTTCTTGCCTTTTCTTCTTCTTCTTCTTCTTTAAATAATACAATAATACATTTGGCTAATTAGCTTGCTGGTCTGTCAAGAGCTATTTGATGTTTTTTTTAACCATTACCCAATCCTGTTTCCTTTTAATACTCCTAGATTGTCTTGGAAACATTATGATTCCTTTTTTTGTCATCAGTAATGAGGTCCTGCAAAGATGTAAACAGAGAATCGAATTAGCAGCAAATACTTTGGGATTAGAAGGTTTTTCACGTATCGACGCGTTCATTAATGTACGCACTGGTGAGGTAAGAAACTTTCAGATTTGTCATGAATTCTGTGTACTTCTCTTCCGGTCGTCAAGACTTAGATTCGTGTAGAGTCCTTGTCGTGTGGACTCAACCTATCATATAGTCCTGTAATGTTCCAATTTCCCATGTTTTATGTGTTGTTTTGAGGGCTAGGTTTTTCTTATAATTGGTAGAAACTTCATGGAGAAAGAAATCATGTTACTGATTAATTAATCATAGAAGGACCAGAAACAAATTCATGGTTACAAAATGTTTTTCTCTGTTGCTGTCGCTTCAGGCATTTCTTTGAATTGTGGACACCATGTACTTTTCATGCCCTTCATCGAGTTACATCTGGCCTCAATCATTTTAGTTCCTACAATGTCTTTACCATTTGAAAGTCCTGCTGAATCATGCTATATTAGATTTAAACGCTCAACAACTTCATTACATTCCAACTCTCCAAAGGCTGATGTTTCCTACTCATCCAAGCAACTGTGTTCAATCATTCCCCACTCTATCAGATGGCTATGCGATGTTAATAGCATTAGCATGGATTGTCCAGGCAATTTCTTTTTTCTTTTCTGGTGTGATACATTGCTCATTAGGTATAGAATTTAAGGCCGATGTCTGTGTGAAATAAATTCCTGCAAGATTCTGAAATTCCTTTCTGGTATATCCATTTCAGGTATTGGTTATAGAGGTCAACACTGTGCCTGGAATGACTCCATCAACCGTCTTAATTCATCAGGTAACAGGAATTGTCTTCCTCCAAGCTCATGACATCTGACAGTATAATTTTACTAATTTCTGTGAATCACCGTTTCAGGCACTTGCAGAGCAGCCACCCATGTATCCGCATAAATTTTTCCGGGTTCTTCTAGATTTGTCTCTTCATCGATCCAAGTAGATACTTGCAAAGAGTGATCTTTGTCATGCCGTTGTGTAAAGATAAAGAAAATGTTTCAAGACACAATGTTGTAAATATGTTTCTAGTTTCTTTTGCACCTGGCTCGGCAATTTGGCCAGGAAATTTGAGACAATCTAAAGGGTCCCTAATGTTTCTGCAATCGAAAATCCAAGTGCTTGTATTTCTAGTAGTTTTTTATTGTGATGTTGCTATTACCAATCCTTGCCGTATGCCTACTTGTGACTGCAGCACAAAACTCCATAAATGTGTGTGTGTACATGATCTATTTTTTAGGGCATCTCTTGCATGATGGTCATATTCTCAAAAACATCCACATGAATTTAATTCTCTAGAATGTCCGAGACTTTCAAGAATATCCGAGACCGTATATTGGAGTTGCTTGTTATCCACGCCTAGGGTTTGATACTCGTTGTCCAAAGGATCATGGGTGTCATTGCAATTTTTTTCTTTTCCTTCAGGTGATCGGATACCATCACCAATGCTTATCCATGAATCAGTAAATTTTTTTCTTCCTTGTGTTTTATATAATCTTTTAGTAACCATCACCAATGCTTATCCATGAATCAGTAATTTTTTTTTTTTTCTTCCTTGTGTTTTATATAATCTTTTAGTATGAGGATTCTAACTTAGCAAAATCATCATTTTATGATCAAGTAAACTAAGTCATAACTTGCATATAAACCCAACATGTAAATCTAACCCAACCATGTGTTAAACTTTGATTAGAGATACCCCAAATTGACAAATACTTATTTTGAAACTCTCTATTTAACTCATTTAAATAATTTGAGCCGTGAATGGAAGAGAATTTTGCAAATAAACCCTCCTTATTACCTATATTTTTATTTCTAAAGCTCACATGCCATGTTTATATAAACCCTACTCATTCTCCCTCTCTCTCTTTTACTTTCATTTTTTTTTCTCAGACCCTCTCTACCCTCCACTACTTCAGGTCATCCAGCAGCCACTCCCCTCATTTTTCATCTTTCATCTTCTTAAAAAAATTAAAAGAAGAAGAACGAGCTTGAGGTAGCCTAGAAAGAGCATTGATGCCTAGAGAGAGAGAGAGAGAGAGAGAGAGAGAGAGAGAGAGAGAGGAGATTTGAATATCCTCTAGGTGAAATTTCACTCTTTTTTTTCCTAATGATTCAAGCAAATATAAATTCAAGTTTTTCATGGCTGATAGCTGCTTTGATCATGCAATTTACTTTTTAGTTGAATTTAGGCTTGCAAATATGCAGGATAGTAGTTCATGCTTGACATTATAAAGTATAAAAGGCACCACCTTTGCTCTTACTTTTCAATAAAAATGTGATCTTGCATGAATATTGGGTTTCAAGTTAGGAAAAATATGATCTTTGGATCTGGTTATGAGTTGCATGCAATGTATGGGTGATTGAATGAGTTGCATGTTGGTCTCTACCGCTTATCCTCGTGCAGAAAATTCCTGCAGGGCATCCTGTTAATCTTTTAGTCATAACTTTCACTAAAAATGTCCTTTTTATGTGAAATTTTCTATTTTAGAATCTATACTCATGCAGATTTCATTTGAACTCCGTTTGGTCGATTTTGGATATTATTTGCTATCTCAAGTTCTTAGAATAATTGGATGCATATGTCTGAAACATACTACTTGATATAGGTTCACTGCAGAGAGCATAACTCTCCATACATATCTTGCATGCATGAAATTATTGTTAATCTGGAAAGTAGACTCATGTGTATATCTTTCAAATTTAGTTTGGTTCAATTTCAATATCGTTTGCTATCTCTAATCCATGATCAATGTTGCTTTATGCGCACTGGAACTAGTGTGATAGTGCTCTGTGACACCCATGAACTCTCTCGTCCATATATCCATGATCATTAGTCATAATTTTGATCTATTTAGATATTCCGAAACTAGACTTGTATAGAAATATTTTGAATATTTTTCACAGATTTTGGATGTTATTTTGCCCCTTATTTGCGCACTCGAATACGTTACATGGCCTGCAGTTGCAGTCAGCTGTATATATCATGCATATTATGTGTATAATTTGACCCATGCACACAAGTCTTGAATATAACTTATTGTTCTGAAAAGTAGACATAGATTAGAGTGATATGGCACTAGTTTCATGACATTGATTGCTCCACCATCCATCCATCTCAAACTGCTGCATGTACACTGCAATTGTTGTTGTGCGTATTATAGGTATTGGATGTAACCATCTAGAGTGTAGTATATACCATGATATAAGTTATAAGTTAGAAAAATAATAAAATAAATTGTTGTTTAGAATCTCATATGATACATGTATATATATAGGACAAAGAATCTTAGATTTGTTCGTCAGTCCAGAGGAACCTGGCACAAACAGTAGGTAACCTTTCAACGTTTCTTCTCAACTCTTTGAGAGTTCGATTGATTACTTTCTCAAAATTCCTACGAGTTTGTTTCCCATGCTCAGTTTCATATCTTATTACTTTCATAATATTCCTATTTAAATCACTTCATGCATGGATTCTTTGTTGATTGTTTAACTATTGTTATCCTAATGTTGTTTATTTATGCTTTACATTAATGATATTCTCTGAATGATTATATTGTGGCAATTCGACTTGCTTTCATGATTCAATTATTAAGAATGATAGTATTCTTTCTTTTATTGATGGTTGATACTCTATATTCATTGATTACGCCTTGTGTGAAGTAAGCTTCACCGGTGGGTGGTAATAAAAATAGGTCCTGGTGGGATAATGCCCTGTGTGAGGACGCTTACCGGTGGATATATAAAAGCATGCATGGTTTATTGATTATTCCATGATTAGGAAGTTGGAATCCTAAATATTAGATCTTGATTACTTATGTTGGCATGTTATTTCATTTCGGTCAATGCTCTTGATATAAGTATGATAACTTAATGTTGAGATCCCTTCGTTTAAGTTCAAATATCTATGATTATTACTTTCGCTCATCCCCTTATGTTGTACCAGAGATTTTTATGGTTGCCTATTGGGTCTTAGGCTTACCCCTATTGTTTTTGTATCTATTCACAGGTTATACGGTTGGCAAGGGCAAGGGGATTACAGACTCTGGCTTAGAAGATTAGACTGAGAAGATTAGCTCCAGAAGAAATCATAATAGGAGCTAATTTGTACTTACTTTTGTAGTACTTTTAACTTATTGAACATGTACTAATGTGTATTGTAGCTAGTATCAGACTTGTAATGCATTATTGCTCCCTTTAGTTTTCTACTATTCTGGTATTCTATGGACTATGTTGTCAGCCTTATGATTCTGAGTGTTGTATATATTTTCACTGCTTTATTTTTGCTCTTCAGTATCGTTGTACATATATATTGGAGAGTATGTAAAAATTAAGCAGGTCGACCCTTCTTATTGCAGACAGGTTATGCCCGATTTTTATGTACCTCCGGAGACGTTACAATGGGGAAGTTCCTTCGCCAAATCAAAGATTGTCTTACCCAACATGTCTTCGACTTTGTTTGTGTAATTGTTTAAAGCCAATGTAATTGTAATTTTTTATTTATACATTGTTCTGGATTCTGACCTATCAAACCAAAGTCTTGTTTTGTTTTGTTCAGAAAATGGTTTTGGTTCTATTATTTCTATATTTGATTAATTTCAGTGCGGACATGATTTGTTTAGCTTCTACTGATTATATTCGTTTAGCTTCTGCCTCTCTTATCTTACCAATGAATCAACCACAATGGACAGTTGGCAGGAGCTTATTCCAACAAAATCCAAGTCAGAGAGTAGATAGATAAAGTATTCAATCTCTACCGGGTAAAAATTTGGCGGTGGCAACCATGAAATTTTTGTTTATTAGAATTTGATCAATTTAACAGCTAGTTCAAAATTCTCCACGGCTGAAAATTAGCCTTTTTGGAAATGGAAACTGCAATTAATTCTACAAAGAGATCATCTCAAAAGCCAGGACCAATTCATATCGTGACGGAGAGCACGAAAGCTTCACGCGCTCGTCTACGTTGTCCACAAATTCATATCGTGCGGAAGAAATTAGCTTGTCTCTTGAGACACTGCAAGAAAATTTGATATATTCAACAATCTAGCAACAAATATGATTTTCATAATCAGTGTTTGTTATATTGTGACTACTGTATCATATTTCTTAATTTTGTATCCTAACCTCTATATTCTACGCCGCAAGAAATGAATAAAATCAATTTACTCTATTATTCTACTTTAAAACGCGAAGCGCGTCAAGACAAAACAAAACAGAGAATTTAAATTTATGAGTAAGACTGCTATCAACTTAAGTTGATGTCCACCAAACTTCCTAGCTACTCATTTACTAATATAAAAAACTTTTTCATATCATGTAAGGATCCCTAAGCAATATGAGTGGCTAAAAAGTTTGGTGGATAACTTTTTGCTATCCACTTGAATTGACATAAGTTTTGCTCTTGGATATTTCGACAATTACGCCGGATCACATTGCACAATATTGCTCTCTTTTGCCTGCGCACCACAAAACAGAAAGATACTTTTCTGGTGTTTGTGCGGAACAAATTGGACAGATGAAACAACTTGATTTGTTTCCCCCATAAGGCATCATCTCGTTTTAGAAAACAATAATAATCTTGAACCTAGGGGTGTCCATCCCAGCCGGCTCGGGAAACCGGACCCGGGCCGGGGCCGGGCCGAACACCGGGCCGGCCCGATTTTTTTCCCACTTTTTTATTTTTTTTATTTTTTAAAAATTTTAAAAAAACCATAAATCATATACATAAAAATTACAGAAAATGACATAAAATCTTTTAATAACTTGAAATGGCATAAATTACAAGTAAAAAAATTATAAAAATAAAAGATGATAAAAATAACTTCTTTATTAATAATCAGTAAATTCTTTACAAGTATAAATTTATTTCGAAATTCGTCGCATCACAATAGATGAGTACATCCCAACTAGGTTGGTACCTACTTACCCATATCACTATCATTTGTAACTTTTTCCGAAATAATTTATTTCAAATTTAGAGCTAAGAAATAAAAATTACAATTTGATGAATATTATCTAATCTTTATATCTATCTGCTAGTCCCAACTCTTTAAATTTATCTTCAAGTATAACAATCCGATTGATGCCTTGTGTTCGCTTCTCGTACCTCCATCAATCTTGTAAGCACATCATCGTTTGTACAGTATATGGATCTAAGCATGTCCTGTGGTTGTCGATCAAACGTCCTGCTGTGCTGAAGGCGGATTCCGAAGCTACCGTCGAAACCTGCACTGATAGTAAGTCACAAACCAAGATGGAAAGTATAGGATATGAAACTGATCCATATACTTTCCACCATTGCAAAATATCTAAAGTATTTCGTTGACATTTAACTAAGGAAGCAGAAAAATATCCATCTAATTCAAAAACCTCTAATCTTGATCCAATTCCAGATCCACCAGTTAGTTCGGCTACCATTGCATACCTATCAAAACTTACACTTTTATCTCGACCTGTGCTCGAAGCTGAAGGTGCCGAAGCTGTAGACTGTTGTGTAGCTACACCATGTCTAGCTGCATACTCATTGTTTGCGTCGAAAGTTGATGTATTCATTGCGGTATTTATTACAACTTCAGTCGTTACAATAAAAACAAAAAAGATAGTCTTTTTATAAGACTCTTACATAATGAAAACAAAAATTATAACTCTCGTCAAAACAAACGCATGGAGATCGTTTATCGGTCTTCTGCTTGCGCGGGATCTTTGCCTGTGCCGGGGGTGTCAATATCCGTGGACCGCCTTTGATCTGGATCCGGTTGATAAAAAATTCGGCAGAGCTTCGCCTTCACCGAGGAAGTATTTGATTACAGCGCTAAAATTGACCAAGCGAAATCAGTAGCTCTTCTCGAGATTAAGACCAAGCCTAATTTTAAGGAACGGTGGAATCGGGCTTTAGATCCTTCGAATAGCTCCTTCTTTATGCTTGAGTTCGTCGGGATCTCGCTAACCCTCGTTGAAATTCGTGCTCCTTTGACTCCTCGATCCGGCAGCACCTCCTCGTCTTGATAATCAATCTCCCCCTGTGACAAGAGCCCCCAAGCTCGTATTTATAGGCTTCGGTTGGAGGGTTTTTGGATAAGAATGGATGATTCCTCCTTATCTTCAGTTAATAATTGATTAACCATGTTAGGGGATGATATCAGATCAGTTTGGATGCTCAGGAACGACCAAATCCCGAGAAAAATCGTCAAAACCACCAAAACACGTTTCGGGCTCCGGACTGAGCGGCGCGGGTCAGACAGATCTGACCCGCGCTTGCGCGGGTCGGATACAATCCGACCTGCGCTTGCGTGGGTCGGATCAAATCCGACCCGCGCGCGCGGGTCGGATCCAATCCGACCCGTGCTTGCGTGGGTCGGACAGATCCGACCCGCGCTTGCGCGGGTCGGTTTGTTCCGTCCCGCGCTAGCGCGGGTCCGTCGCTTCTGCCTTGTATGTTTCCTGACTTTTCCGGGACTTGTAGTTTCCCCGTTTCGCGTAATTGATCATCTTGTCGACTTGTACGCTTCGTTGCGGGACTGATCGTCGAACGCGCATTGGTTGACGTGCGCGTGTTGATCGATGCGCACGAACTGATTGATGCACGCGTGTTGATCGACGCGCACGAGCTGATTAACGAGCACGTGTTGACGCACACGAACTGATTGATGCACGCGTGTTGACCGACATGCACGAACTGATTGACGCGCGCGTGTTGACCGACGCGCGCGAGCTGATTGACGCGCGCGTGTTGATTGACGCACGCGGGTCACTTGGTTCGTCGTTTCGCTTCATGCGCTTGTCGACGACAGATAATCCTCTTAGACTCGGATAACGACGTTCATCGTCTTCTCTCCATCTCGAGCTGTGTGTGGGCACCCATAGGCATTTTTAGACACCTACAGATACCCCCTCCAAAGTATTTCAGACTCACTCTTTTATAGAGGAGTCTGGAATGCTTTGGATAAGATAAGTCATCTCCTCAATTTCGTAGAGTGACCTTGAACTACCTCAATTCTTGACTTCTTCAGCCTTCAATCTATTCATTGTTTCGTCGAATAGATAAAGTTCTTCCGATGTTGCATTTATCCTCTGACCGTTGTCGAAATCTTGAACTGAGATTGGTGTGTAAGTTTCTGAACTTAGCTCGTGCCATTGAGTTGACTTTGGACTGATCATCTTCGTCGGGAATTCATATCTGATTGTAATTAAAATCCTTGGAGTCATCTTTTGCCTTATTTTGGCGAAATTGCTGATGCGTTAACCGGCATCGATCTTTACTGTAACGTGTTGACCGGCGTTAACACAGTTTATACTCGTACGTTTGCTGGAGTCTACACAGTTTAAGCTCTTAAGGCATTGGAGCGTGGCGATCCCAAATTTTAGGTTGCAGGAACAACTATTAAAGTTTTTTTGTCTGCAGATATGGATCTTATCCCTAAGTGGTTGGATGCTCAAGTCACGAGACCAACTAACGAAGCTGATACGTCAATGACTCGCATTCATAGAATTTTTGGCAAATTCTCAGCCATCAACGGGTTTGATTAGCCTTTACCGACTACCGTTTGAGTCGGGCTAGCATGCGGATTGTTTAAGTCCGTTCCGCATGTGACGCTGTACTAAAAGAGTTAACCCTTTTAGTGCTACGATATTGAATACGTAGACTTCGTCTTTCTCTTGTGAAAAGACTAAACAGCGACGTGTATCAGACGTTGACTTAGGATTTTTGGCAAATCCTCAGCCCTTAACAGATTTGACGTGCTCTTACCGATTACCGTTTGAATCGGGCTTACATGCGGATTGTTTTAAGTCCGTTCAGCATGTGACGTTGTGCTAAAAGAATGAACTCCCTTAGACTTGATGCTACGGCTCCGAATACGTAGACTTTGCCATTGTCACGGGAATAGGCTACCCGGTAACGTGTATTAGACGCTGACTTATCTCTACTTAGGCTTCGGGATAAAAGTCCCCAGACTAGAATTCTGGTGTCTTCTTCAATCGGTGAAAGACTAAACCGGCAACGCGTGTTAGGCGTTGACTTATCCCTACTTAGGATTCGGGATAAAATTCCCCGCGTGTGTAAGGCGCGGATTTTGGTATTATTAATAACAACCTGCCACAATGTTGAATATGTGGGCTCTTGTTTTTTTATGGTCAAGAACTAACCGGCAACGCGTGTTAGGTGCTGACTTATCCCTATTTAGGATTCAGGATAAAATTCCTCACGCGTGTAAGGTGGGGATTTTGACGTTATTAATAACGACCTGCCACAATATTGAATATGTGGGCTTTTGTTCTTTTTACGGTCAAGAACTAATCGGCAACACGTGTTAGGCATTGACTTATCCCTACTTAGGCTTCGGGATAAAATTCCCCAGACTGGAATTCTGGTGTCTTTTTCAATCGGTGAAAGATAAAGTGGCAACGCGTGTTAGGCGTTGACTTATCCCTACTCAAGCTTCGGGATAAAATTCCTCATGCCTAAAAGGCATGGATTTTTATTGCTACGATACTGAATACGTAGACTCGGTCGTTCTTTATGGGAACGAACCACCCAGCAACGCGGGTTAAGCGCTGACTCATCCCTACTTAGGCTTCGGGATAAAATGCCCCAGACTTGGATTCTGGTATCTTTTTCAACCGGTGAAAGACTAAACCGGCAACGTGTGTTAGGCGTTGACTTATCCCTACTTAGGATTCGGGATAAAATTCCCCGTAGTATGAAGCACGGATTTTAGGAGTTTGAAAAAAAATGGTGTCTTCTCCTGGGGCAAAGACGAACCCGATGCGGGAGAGGAAAAATTTTATATTCTATCTCCCAAAGCTGGAGAGGAAGAATTTTATATTCTATCTCCCAAAGCTGAAGATGAAGAATTTTATATTCTATCTTCAGTCACAAAAGGAAACTCAAAGTGGGATCTCCACTTTAAGAATTTGGGAAGGTGAAACTAAGAGTGGGATCTCCACTCCGAGAATCAAAAAGATTCGAATAATCCTAAATGTCGGAAGGTTTGATTATCGAACTAAAATATGAGTTTCTCGTTTATCGAGAGTGAATTGTGATCTTAGCCCTAAATGTAGGAAGGTTTGACCAAGTGAGAGTTTGAGGTGGCCCTAACTGTAGGAAGGTTTGATCACTCGATTTGAAAGTGGACCTCTTGTTCATTGGAGGAATCGAGAGGGGATTTTGGTTTTGGTCCTAACTGTTTAAAGGTTTGACCAAGGGAGTAGTGGGAGTGGGAGGTTTGAGACGATCTTACCTTTCATAGGTTTAATCGTTTGATTTGTGGACCTCTCGTTCATTTGGAGGAATCGAGAAGGGATTTTGGTTATGGCCCTAACTGTAGGAAGGTTTGATCGCTCGATTCGTGGACCTCTCGTTCATTGGAGGAATCGAGAGGTGATTTTGGTGGTTATCCTAACTATAGGAAGGTTTGACCAGATAGACAGTGAGAGTAGGAATACAAATCACAGTGGGAGTGTTGACTTGTACAAGTCACTCAGAGGGGGTTCCTAGTGTTAAGTGACAAATATTTAACACGGAGGGGTTTGATAATCGTTAACGATTAGGACATTAAAATTCTGAGTACCATGTTCGGACTCTAATAATGAGGATGTTGAGTGCACAGATACATCGAAAGTTTGAGTGGATTTAACCAAAAAGAATTTCGGTGGTCCCACCGTCAATTAGTCTGATCGGTGGGGGATTTTGTGGTGGAAGACTATGAGTTATCAACAAAAGAGTATTCAGAAATCACAATGGGGGTTTAGTGTTTATCACTTTGTTTGTAATGATCGGGTTATCCCTAAAAAAATTACATGTATCATTCTTCCGGGAACTTCCCGTTACATGAATCATCCACCCCCAGCTTCCTTTGTGGAACTGGGTCTGACTTTATACTCAGTTACATGACCGGGTTATCTTTAAGAATATTACGTATAAAAATTCTCCAGGAACTTCCCGTCAACGGTAGGAAACAGCTTAGACTCATATGCCTGTTAGAGTTTCAGGGAGCAGTTTAACCTCATATACCGGTTGAAGGATTAAGAAGCAGTTTATACTCATATACTCTTCGGAGTGTAGGGAGGAGTGTAGGCAATAAAAATTACCTTTAATTCTTATCAGAGAAGTTCAGAATAAAACTGCTAAAACCTCGCCCGAAATAGCAAAAAGGGGAAAAAACACTGATAAAAAGGGGGAAAACGCAGATATCTCACAAACCGTAAGGAATTTGGTGAAACAGAGGAAGCGAACCGAAGCCTTCGGCTGGGTTCGGATGGTTCCGTCTCGTCGAGATAGGCGATTTTCATATATAATTCGTCCAATTCCGACTTACGGTTTGAAAGTTACGGCCTATTCTTCAATCCATGCTCAGGAGCTCGCCTGCAGCTCGAATTTCGCCTGCAGTCCCAAATCCGTCTGCTGACCTAAGTCTGCCTGCAGTCCCCAGCTTCGCCTGCACCTACAAATCTGCCTGTAGTCTCAAGATCGCCTGCAGACCTAAGTCAAGCTACAGACTCGCCAGCTCACTATCAACTGCCCACTTGGAGTATGGGGACAGTTGCATCAGTGGTCAAATCTCATAAATCAAGGGAGAAAGCCTGGCGCTCCTCACCTAGCAAGAATAGGGCGGCTGACAGGACCCCCTAAGTGGTCACACCCCACAGCTAGGACGGCTGACAGGACCCCCTAACTGGTCACATCCCACAGCTAGGGCGGCTGGCTCCCTCACCTCAACTAGTGGTCAAATCCCACAAATCAAGGGATGGCACATGCCATCCCTTGCTTATTAAAACCCATCTTCAGCCAACATGAAGAGGGGATTTTGGCTGTTGCATATTCTGCTGGCTAATCTCCCAAAGGTTGAACCTGGACTTTTGCCAAAGGCTCCCTCATTTGAAGAGACTCGTCGGAACTCTCCGACTTGAGGCTCCCGGGTAGACTCGAACCCACTCACATCGGACCTTCTACTGCGTACTAAAGCTCTGGCAGCAACTTCGATCGGATCGTCCAAGGGAAGCAGACTCGGCACGAGCACCGAGCGAGGCGTCCTATCGCCACCGAGGAACCCACGTTAAACAAGGAGGGCCTTCCCTCCGCTTCTGTTCTAAACATTTGATTATTAGTTTGTAATAAGCTGTTCTTATTAATACAAACAAAATCCCCCGTTTCTGGGAAAATCAGAAATTTACACCTATAAGGAGCAGTTTATACTCTTATACTTGTCGGAGTGTGCTGTTCTCATCTGGCTTATCCCAGCGTTATGACGCCGGCTTCAACCAAGGTTTGGATGCTATTCTTGAGAGCAAAGCAATCCTTGGTGGGATGAAGGACCCTCCTGTGATACACACAGTACTTTAGATCCGCAGTATTGTCAGCTTCCTCCTGATTTGTGATAGGTGGTAGCTTGATCTTGTTGTTTTCAAGGAGGGATTCGAAGATGGCTAGAACGTCTTCGTCCTTGAAGGAGTACTCTTTTTAGAGTCTCAAACCTGAAGTCTTTTGCTGTCTTCGGGCTTATTGTTGCGATGTCTGATTAACATCAACAACTGCTGTGAGTTCCTTCCCTTTGCCACGGGAGACGAAGCTTGAATTCAGAGGATTAGCCATCGATTGGCTTCTCTCGGCCTGTTTCCTTCTGAGGAAGCGTTCAACCCGCTCTCCGCGGATCTTTAGCTCTTTCCAGGTATTGGAGGGTGCTACTCCCATAACTTCCAAGACGTCCAAAGAGAGGTTGCTGTGATAGGTTTGGAGGATAAAGTCCTCTGTGATCGGATCTCGGCAGTTCATCGCTTTATTCCGGAAGCGCTTGACTAAGTCGTCGACCGTCTCATCGTATTTTTGCTTCTCATCGAAGAGTGTCCTGATTGACACCTCAGTGTCATCATCAAAGAAATGAGCGAGGAACAGGCTCTCCAGGTCTTCCCAGCTATTAATACTTTCGGACTTAAGACGACTGTACCAATCGAAGGCAGGCCCGTGAAGGGTGCCAACGAATGACCGAACCATCAAGGCTTCATTACCGGAGGTCATACCCAAGTGGGACTTGAAGTAGATCAGATGTTACGTGGGCGAACCCTTCCCGTCAAACGGCGTGAAGTTAATCAGGTTAAACTTCGCCGGGTATGCTATTGAATCCCACTCTCTTGGATAGGGACATGGAATTTCGGTCCTTTTCACCTCCCGAGTAGACATTAGAGCATTGATTTTGCTCTCGAGATCTTTTATTTTCTCATCCTCGCTCGTATCGGGCTTTGGATGATTCTTAAGAGGGATAACAGGACCACCCCAAGCATTGCCATCTTTGGCGGGACCACCCCTAGCGTTTTGGTCAACGGGAGGATCATCTACATTAATGTGCTCATCCACGTCTGAATCGCTAGCCGCTTGGCCAACATTGTTACGACGACTGGATTCGCTTATCTGATTCGACAAGGCCCGGATCTGTTGGTCATGCTCTTGTCTCATCTCCTGCATAGCCATTTCCATTTCGATTTTGAACGCTTGCTTCTGCTGGCTAGAGCATCATCAACCATTTTGGCTACTTCCTCGGTGTTAACCATAAACACCTCGCGGGATTCCCCTGGGCTGGACACCATTTTGTCAGAAACGACTGCAGAGTTGGTATCTGATGCTTTATCATTCGAGGATAATCCCCTCTGCATTCGCTGGTAATCTTTTTGTCTAATGGTTCCCGATCGCAACCGGATCAGACAATGCGATATGAGCGGATCAAAACTAGAAGGTCGAATCGATTTTCCCTTATCAACCATATTTATTATGACTTCTGGAAGTTCGTCACTTTGAACAGCCGATTGTTTCTTACGGAAACGCTTTGGCTTGGACTTGGCCATTCCGTTGGAAATCTTCTCGAATACTGAGACCTTCTGCGGGACGGTCTTGGGGCAGCTACACACTGATAATACTGTCCTGATAAGCTTGGTGCACGGGTAGTGAGACTCTGTTTTCCGGGTATTTCTCTTCCGAGACTTATTCGTACCCCTAGCCCGATAGTACAACTCATCGACGTTGCCGTCAGAGCAACCTATCGGCTGTTTACATGAATCCTCAGGTATAACACATTCGTTTATCTTACGCGTTTTCTTCTGAGTATGCAACTCCTTGTTGGCGCTCTCAAGAGTCACGCGTTTAGAGTCACGCATTTGTAAGCGTGAACTCTTGACGGGCTCTTGGACTTTAATACACAACTCCAGGCGGGTGGAAACTAGAGTTTTCCCTTTATGCGAAGGCTTGAAATTGTTGCGAGGGCATGTGCGACCCTCAGCTTGACGAGTCGTTCGGGGTTCAGTCACCGGACCCAAGCGTTCTTCGATCAAAACATTGCCTCGATCCTCGTGCAAAGGACCCAGGCGATCGACTATCCTCACCTTGAATCGGGACAAATCCACGCTGTCACGGTGCTCCGCCGGAGGTGCGGAACTCGAAGGGATCGACGAAACATGTGCATAACGTCTTCTGTCTTTACCCTGACGCGGGTCAAACTTGAGTGACCCGCGGGTTGGAGGGTCGGATCCAAGTGACCCGTGATTTGGAGGATCGGATCCATGTGACCCGCGATTTGGAGGGTCGGATCCAAGTGACCCGCGAAGTGGATGGTCGGATTTGGGTGACCCGCAAAGTGGAGGGTCGGATCCAAGTGACCCGCGATTTGGAGGGTCAGATCCAAGTGACCTGCGAAGTGGAGGGTCGGATCCAAGTGGCTCGCGACTTAGAGGGTCGGATCCAAGTGACATGCGATTTGGAGGGTCGGATCCAAGTGACCCACGATTTGGAGGGTCGGATTTGAGTGACCCGCTTTTTTCGATCTTTTCAGCCGCCGTCTTGTACTTTAGCCTCCAAAGTTTATGCAGTTTTTGTGGCTTCTTTTCCACTTCTTCCCTTTACAACTTTTTGGCCTCTTGCGTAAGAATTCGCGCGTGCGCAAGCAGTTCATGGTATTTTTGACCCGCTCCTCAAGAGTTGAACGGGTCCTTTTGATTTGTACACATTCATTTGTTGATAATTTGGAGGAGAGGGCATTTGTCCGCTGTTGGGACGCTTGGCGTTGCCTACTTTTTAGATCCGCCTCGTAACAGATCCCGTCAATTGACTCCAAAACCCTAGTGAGTTGGCGCGCAAGACGTTGGCACTGCCTTTGGCGAGCTCTCTTCGATAAAGTGGGTGCGCCTTCTGTACTCAACTCCTTGATTGAGGAGGAGTTCAGATCTGCAGATCCGGACTCGTTGGAGGCCGGAAGGGCGTTACAAGGTTCATCTACCACAGCAACGGGGGCGTTGATCTTCCTTCGCTTACGAGAGGCGGAGGATCTGGAGGAGGAGGACGACAGAAACTCCTCGAACTTCAGTTGGTCGAACTCGTATTCAACAACTTTTTCAACCGGGATGTAGATCCGAGGTTGCGACACGACAGCTTCGGTAGCAAAGCTGTTGGCTCCCACTGTGGTCGTCAGTTTGTTTGCGTCGAAAGTTGATGTATTCATTGCGGTATTCATTACAACTTCAGTCGTTACAATAAAAATAAAAAAAGATAGTCTTTTTATAAGACTCTTACACAATGAAAACAAAAATTACAACTCTCGTCAAAACAAACACAGGGAGATCGTTTATCGGTCTTCTGCTTGCGCGTGATCTTTGCCTGTACCGGGGATGTCAATATCCATGGACCGCTTTTGATCTGGATCCGGTTGATGAAAAATTCGATAGAGCTTCGCCTTCACCAAGGAAGTATTTGATTAAAGCGCTGAAATCGACCAAGCAAAATCAGTAGCTCTTCTCGAGATTAAGACCAAGCCTAATCTCAAGGAACGGTGAAATTGTGCTTCAGATCCTTCGAATAGCTCCTTCTTTATACTGGAGTTCGCCGGGATCTCGCTAACCCTCGCTGAAATTCGTGCTCCTTTGACTCCTCGATCCGGCAGCACCTCCTCGTCTTGATAATCAATCCCCCCTGTGAAAAGAACCCCAAAGCTCGTATTTATAGGCTTCGGTTGGGGGGTTTTTTGGATAAGAATGGATGATTCCTCCTTATCTTCAGTTAATAACTGATTAACCATGTTAGGGGATGATATAAGATCAGTTTGGATGCTCAGGAACGACCAAATCCCGAGAAAAACCATCAAAAACCACCAAAACACGTTTCGGGCTCCGGACTGCGCAGCGCGGGTCAGACAGATCTGACCCGCGCTTGCGCGGGTCGGATCCAATCTGACCCGTGCTTGCGCGGGTCGGACAGATCCGACCCGCGCTTACGCGGGTCGGTCTGTTCCATCCCGCACTAGCGCGGGTCCGTCGCTTCTGCCAAACTTGTATGTTTTCTGACTTTTCCGGGACTTGTAGTTTCCCCGTTTCGCGTAATTGATCATCTTGTCGATTTGTACGCTTCGTTGCGGGACTGACCGTCGAAGGCGCGTTGGTTGACGTGCGCGTGTTGATCGATGCGCATGAACTGATTGATGCACGCGTGTTGATCGACGCGCGTGAGCAAATTAACGAGGGCGTGTTGACGCGCACGAACTGATTGACGCTCGAGTGTTGACCGACACGCGCGAACTGATTGACGCACGCGAGCTGATTGACGCGCTCGTGTTGATTGACGCACGCGGGCCACTTGGTTCGTTGTTTCGCTTCATGCGCTTGTCGACGACAGATAATCCTCTTAGACTCGGATAACGACGTTCATCGTCTTCTCTCCATCTCGAGCTGTGTGTGGGTACCCATAGGCATTTTTAGACGCCTACACTCATCATATAATGTTTGAGAATAATTTCTAATAGATAAATGATGAGAAGTAGCAGTAAGGGTAGAACCATCATCTAAGTCTATAATCTGTCCACCATACAATGACTGTAATAAACTTCGAAGGCCAATATCCTTCAAACATGGATCAATAAGAACCCCCAAACCAAAAATATGAGGAATATACCTAAAATACTTATTAAATTTACTCTCCATTTGAAAAATTATATTTCCAAAAATATCATCCATATGATATTTGGTAAATTTTTTTTGAATATTTAAAATCTGTAAAGCAACTAAAGTAATAGTTGGATAATAACAACCAGATAATAACATAGTAGCATTATAAAAAACTTGTAACATCCCATTTAATTTATATATAATTGTCCATTCATCTTCAGTTATTCCATAAGTGCTACCAGAACTAGAACTAGAAGCATAAAAGTTTATAAAATCATTTATAATTTCTTTATATTCTATTACTACATTTAACATTGCATAGGTGGAATTTCACCTATGGTCAACATCTTTTGGAATTAGTCTAGGCTTATAATTTTTTTCTTTTACAACATTGTTTTCATCTTTTAATTCTTATTTTAGAAGCATTATGCATATTAGCAACTGTTCTAACCTTTTCTATCATGGGTTTAATTTCAGAAAATGCACTTAGAACAATTAAATTTAAAGTATGGCAGATACATCTAACATGTAAAAGTTCACCATGACATGGCAATGACATAGTTGTTTTAATAAAATTAGCAGCTACATTGTTATTACTTGCATTATCTAGTGAAAGAGTAAATATTCTTTGATCAATTTCTAGTTTCATAAGTTCTTCAACAATTAAATTTGTAATATTAATACCAGTGTATGACTCTTCAATTGCAATAAAAGAAACAACTCTTTTAAACATTTTTCAATTTTTATCAATCCAGTGTGATGTTATACATAAATAACCAGTTTGCACTCTAGATGTCCAAATATCAGAAGTTAAAGAAAATTTACAGTTTAAATTTTTAAAATAAGAAATTATTTTTCCTTGTTCCTCCTGATAATATTTTAAAATATTACGTTGACAGGTTTGACGAGAAAATTTTATAAATGCAAGATAAAAATCATCTCTAAACAAATCTTTAAATTCATCATCTTCTACTAATTTTAAAGGAAGGTTTTTAAGAACAATAAACCTGATTACGCATTTCCTAGCTCGGATAGCGTCATAATTCCAACTACCAACGGTACCTGAAGAGGAGGATTGGGAAAGCATAGACTGTCGGATATCACCTTACAGATTTTGGCATTTGTTGTGTTTTTCCATATGGCGTTTGAGATGGTTGGTGTCGCTCTTATGATGAGCTTGGAAAACCTGGCCGCACAACGTACATTTTGCCTTCTGGGAGATGATCCTACCGTGTTCATCCTTGGTGACGTCTATCTTCTCAAAAAAATTCCACACATCGGATCTCGATCTTTTAGGAGCTATTGGTGTAGTAGATTCGTCGCCACCATATTCAGGATTAACACCGGTAGAAGGAGTTGTTGTAGGAGGACTCATCTCTGGATCGGTAGGAGATATGTTTTGCTCTTCATAATCAGATCCAGAAGCCATTTGATGGAAGTATTAGAAAATATAAAAGATTATAAGATAGTATAAGAGAGTATTAGAGAGAAGTAGATGAGTTTTGTTGTGAGGAAATGAAGTGAAACCCCCCTCTATTTATAGAGGCAGCCCCCTAGGCAAATGATCAAAAAATCCTCATATTCTAGCCGTTTTTTGACCGTTTTAAGGGGCAAAACGGACAAATGGTCAAATATGGCCGTTCGGCCTGACCGTACCGGGCCGGCCCAGCCCGACAAAAACGGTCAGATTTGACCGGGCCGGCCCGGCCAAAACGGCCAACGGTCACAATTTGTGACCGTTGGCGCCGAGCCGGGCCGGGCTAAGGTGACCGTTGTTGCCGGGTCCGGGCCCGGGCCGCCCGGCTCGGCTTTTGGCTGGAGCGTTCCGGGCCCGGGCTTGGTCCGGACCGGGCGCGTTCGCGCCGGCCCGGACCAGGGTTTTGCCCGGGTGTCCGGGCAAAACCCAGGCCGGGCCGGAACCAGCCCAGACCGCGGGCTTTTTGGACAGCCCTTCTTGAGCCTAACAAAATTCTTGCACTTTTTTTGTTTTCCTGTCGCAAAGATCTTCCTAAATTAGGCATATAATCCTCGAGTGATTTAATATCAAATTCAGTGTCGAGTGATTTCTTGGTTGTAAACCTTTTATTCGATTATCACAAAGGCGTCATTCGTCAAGGCGTGTAAAGCTTATTTCAATAATAATAAAAAAATTCGTGTATCCGTGTAAAAAAAAAAAGGGTTGACGACGCGTGTCAAGTACGGTCCAAAGGGTTGAACAAAGAACCTCTAGAAACTCCATCCTACTAGAAGCCAGCCATCGTCGTTCTTTTCTGTTCAAAAATTTCTTCGGCGAAGTAAGCACGCGTCCTCTCTCTGCGAAAGCTATGAACTTTCTGCCCCTAAAATTGAAATAAGTTGGAAATTTTACAACTTTTGAGGAAACCCATTTGTTTTTTAAGTTGGGGTTTTCGAAAGGAGGAGGTCCTGCTGGTTCTTTGATGCCCATCTTAATTTTATAGCGCTGGTGAGTTTATTTTTTCCCCTTTTTCATAGCAATTATTAGAGCTTTTTACATATAATCTGGTGTTTCTAGGAGTGTTTTCATGATTTTAAGGATCTTAAAAGTGTAATTTTTAACCAACTTACTTGGTTACAATTGTTACTGGCAGAGGGGTCTGCTAGAAACCAGATTTCGTTTGCCTTGAAATTGTTGAACTAAATCATTTAATTTGATTACTTGAGAATGGCCATGGAAGGCTGTGCAAAAATAGTGTTCGACAGAACTAAGAAGAAAATAGGCGACTGGAAGACATTTGACGGAGCTAATGATGTGCAACATTTTGGCTTGCATCTATGTAATGCTTCCCTATATGCAAATTGGTGATGGTCCATAAAAAAAATTCTTTTAAATCTAGGAATTGTTTGCTTTCTAATGCATTAAAAATTCCATGTACCCATTGAAACTAAAGGAGAAATCTTTCGCTGCAAAAGAAGCTTCAGTTTTGCCAAAGGCAGCAATGTCTACCTAGCAAGCAAATGAATGGTGGGAATGAGAAATGAACAAGATTTGCACAGCGCAGATCTATGCCCGACGTCAAAACTTTGAAGATGTCTATACCTTGATGGACTAAAGTTAGAATCATAGCCAACATCAGAATCTTATATGTTTATCCTGGCCAAAGGCAAACTTAAAAGTTCCATTCTTCAACCCGTCCAAAGGTCCCCTCTCCAACTTCACTTGCTTGCTAGTACATAAATTCCCTATGTTCGCAATTTCCTCTTCCATTTTCTATAACATGAATTATCTCAAAATTGTTCGTCCTTGTAGATGACAAATTGGGATTGATAAATCTTGTCTTTCCTCATTCCAGATATCCCTAGGAAAATACCTTCTTTGTTGTGGATTCAAGGTTATCTTTATTAGTATGGCGTAAGCAAATCAATAAGAAAATTATAGGAAGAATGAGGTGAATAAATGCCAGGATCCCTCTGACGTAATTCAAACAATAAAGTAGATGATGATTGGCCAACCAACAGCAAGTTGTTTTGGCTGATTTGGGCAAGAAATTCATTAACATCATGTTGTTAAGGTCATGGCTTGAGCTATCTTCAAAAGGGTCTCATCTTGCATTTTGCCACTCCGTTGTATTGTAGAGTATATCTTA
This sequence comes from Asparagus kiusianus, assembly GCA_022839385.1. NCBI lineage: Eukaryota > Viridiplantae > Streptophyta > Magnoliopsida > Asparagales > Asparagaceae > Asparagus > Asparagus kiusianus. The sequence goes on along the minus strand of BQKN01065750.1, from coordinate 22,605 downwards.
CCATAGAATTCCTCACAGTGCCTTCTTATAGATGTCATCATCACCAGATAACTTCATGTAAAGCAAGTGCTAAGTTCCCACAATGCCTTCTTTTGTAAAACTTACCTTATCTTTGTTACCGCGCATCTCCAGAAAGTCCCCTTTGAAAAGGTAACGAAATCGAGGTTCTTGGTTATTTTATATGATCAAACCCTTATTACAATTGTTGGTATTATCTTTGATATGTGATGCTTGTTCTGGCTTTGATCACTCTTTGACTTTGTTACTGGATGTTTAATTGTTAACCTAATTTCCATCTAATTCCAGTAACTTCAATGCATGCTTGTGCTCACCACAAAAAATAATAACAATAATAATAATCAATGCATTCTTAGATTATAAGATGTAGCCTTCATCTCAAATGAATGTGGAATGAAATCTTGGCATCCATATTAATTGAAGTTTGGTTTGCTATTCATTGCAGGAAACTCTTTTGATTTCGGAGAAGATCGATTTTGGTCTCTAGAACATAAAATCTGCTCTATCTGCACCAGTTCAGTATTAATTTCAAAGGTTTTGTTCCAGCTATCCTGTTTGAGCAAGTGTTTCGCTAAGGTACAGTGCCCTTATACTACAGCAGATGTATATGGAAGCAGATTTGAGAGTATACGTAAGATACCAACTAAATTAAATGATTTCTGTGTCTTAATTGGAGGTTCTCTTCAATCTATTACTAATTGATACAGTCAGTTGCCAAAACTGCAAAAGATAATGGTTTCAACTGAAAATGGGAAAAGCGCAACAGAGATTCAAGAAGACTTGGGAGCAACTGCAACGCAAAACGGTTATGGAGGCAAAAATCACATTCCTCTTTACCTAGGTTCATCTCAAAGGGGATTATTGGATGAGAAAAAACGTGGGAAAAGATTTCAGGATAAAGTAATAGGCCTCCCTAAGTTTATGAGATTTGGGTCTTCTAGCAGATTCCCTTCTGCTTCTTCCAAGTTCTGGAAGATTACAGATGAAAACCAAGATGTCTCATGCTCTGCCGCTCATCGCTCTACTCAAGGTTCCACAAAACTCTCTATTATTCCTTTTGTCCGCAAAATCAACTGGGCATCTTTATGGGAAGTGTATAAACAATGGATAAGGAATCCTCTGAACATGGCCCTTTTTGTTTGGATTGTTTGTGTTGCCATATCAGGCGCCATTCTCTTCCTAGTTATGACCGGAATGCTTAACAGTGCGTTACCAAGGAAATCCCAACGTGACACCTGGTTTGAGGTCAACAACCAAATCTTAAATGCATTATTTACTCTCATGTGCCTCTATCAACATCCTAAGAGGTTCCATCATCTTGTTCTCTTGTGCCGTTGGCGATCACAAGACATTCTCAAGCTCAGGAAAATATACTGCAAAGATGGAACTGAGAAGCCTAACGAGTGGAAGCATATGATGATTGTGGTTGTTCTTCTTCATATAAATTGTTTTGCGCAATATGCATTATGTGGTCTTAATATTGGATACCCGAGATCCAAACGACCTGCTATAGGAGTTGGTATTTGTGTCTCTATTGCAATAGCTGCGCCAGCTGTCGCCGGTGTGTACAATATCCTTAGCCCTCTTGGAAAGGAATATGACGCTGAAATAGATCAAGAAGCACAGGACGAGAAAAAATACTCATTTATTTCAAGAGCAGATAACAGTACTCCAGTAAGTTCACCACAATGGATTGGAGGTATATTTGATTTTTGGGATGATATCTCGCTAGCTTATATGTCAGTATTCTGCAGTTGCTGTGTTTTCGGTTGGAATATGGATAGGCTTGGATTTGGCAATATGTATGTCCATATTGTTACTTTCCTTCTATTTTGTCTAGCTCCTTTCTTCATCTTTAACTTGGCAGCACTGAATATTGATAATGAGGATGTTCGCGAGGCTTTGGGTATCTCGGGATTCATCCTTTGTATATTTGGTCTGTTATATGGCGGATTTTGGAGAATTCAGATGAGGAAGAGGTTTAATCTTCCCGGGGATAGTTTGTGCTGTGGTAGACCCTCGGTTACTGATTGCTTTCAGTGGCTTTGTTGTTGCTTCTGTTCTCTTGCTCAGGAGGTGAGAACTGCGGACTATTATGAAGTTGTGGACGATAAGTTGTGCCTGAAGAAAATGAATGATGATAATGAGAATGTGATGTCTCCTTTGCCTCGTGAAGATGGGTCTGCGATATTTGAATCAAGCCATGCATACTGGGGAGAAGAACGCTCGTCTGTGGGAGGTGAAAATGGTATGATGAAACCCCCAATTATACCTGTTATACAAGGACACGGTGATCTGTTATAAATGTATTGGTAGTATTGTTCTAGATTTGTATTTTTTTCTGATTCATGTCTATTTTACACTTCGCTGGTAATATATAAATATTTGAGGTCCATCTTCATGGAAACAGTAACATTCATGTGGTCGTTGTTTCACGGGTTAGTTGCGGAT
>BQKN01065750.1:0-20036 GCA_022839385.1 Asparagus kiusianus | reverse complement strand
CCCCCCCCCCCCCCCCCCCCCAGTACTATCGCCAAGCTGCGGATTACCCTCTGTAGTTCTATTTGGTGTGGATAGATCCCCCTGTAAGAAACTCACTCGTGGTTTAGACCCGCACTGAGAGAACTACTGAGGGGTCTGTCCGCAATTGGCGTTTAACCTTTGTTTCACGTCGGTTCTGCATACCCTTAGTAATAAGCTTGGAAGATTGGATTTAAACTAATTTGTTTGTAGTAGTATTCTCTATGTTTGGTTTGTATCCCCTATTTCAGCGCTATGTATGATTTCACACATGCTTATTTCTGAGAAATCACATTTTTTTGCCAGCAAAGCCATTGTCATTTTTTAAACTGTAGGGTATATAAAGTTCTCTCGATACCTCCCTCTCTCCCCCCTGATGTTTTCAGGCACAAAGCCATTCTCATTTTTGAGGCCCTCATTGCTCCCTGTCATCGGAAACTCTCCCCAGAGCCAACCTCTGAAATGGAACAATTCCGTTAAAAAGATAATTGGCCGAACCAGCAGGCAGCCTATCGGTGGCTCGATGGTTGGTTTGACCGCTACGATTGCCTTCCCACATTCCATTCCATCAGATTGTTGAAATCTTTCACGGCACACGCTGAGGGTTTTGGCTTTGTTTGAGGCCGACATGTTTCCGTTGAAGCAGGCACTGATGTTGAAAAACATGTGGGATAGACGATTTCTTGAGAGGAACAAGGTAGATTTATTCCCTTTAATCTCATAATTATTTTGTGGGTTTTCTTAAAGTTATAATTTTGGGACGTGAATTCTCTTTGTAATTGGTATCTTGACTTGAATCAATTTAATGAATTAACTTAGGTTTACAGATATTATGATATATGAGGCCCCTGCATTTGAGATGATGTCATCTTTACCCAATGCGAGTTGATCACAGAGGAAATAAATTAGCGTTTAAATCATTTAGTTATTAATTTAGACCAGTTTCTTCCTAGTTATATAGATATCGTAATGACATATACAAATAGTATATAAAGTCTTTTTCTTTTTCTTTTTTTTTTTGAAGAAGAGTACACGAATGTACATGCACATGGTAATTTGTTTCCATTTTATAACATATAACGAAAGATGGAATAAGTTAATTAATAAAATTTCTTTTTTAAGCACGCATCTAATTTTTCGTGAATATTATGACTTTAAGGTTAACTGTTACCTTTTCTTTCCCAAAATTCTATTGAAATGATATACTATTTTGAAGAATTCTCTTTATGAATTAGATTTCTAATTTGCGTATTTATATAGTTAGAGAAAAGTAGTATACAGGCAATTGGCAAACTTTTCCCTATACCTATTTTTTACTCTTTTTCACACTATTGTTGCGGCATGGCATTGCACGGGTCAATTTTTACTTATTAATACCGTTAGAATATATAAATATATTCCTCACCTCTCACCAGGGCTTCGGCTTCAGAGTTTGGTGACCCCCGCAAGTTGAGCATCTCTTTTATGTATTGAAACTTGGACTCATGTAGCAATATCAATTTTTTAAAATCCATATTAAATTTATAGCTAATTGGAATTGAAGTTTTGGCACAGTGGTAGAGTTTTTTGACGTGGTATCAGAGCACCAAGGTTGAAATTTTGCTGGCCGAATTTAATGCGTATCTTAAAAAAATTGTTACTGCCACGTGGGTCTAGGTTTCAGCCCATAGAAAAGGATGTTCAAGTTGCAGAGACATGTTATAATATAAAAAAAATCCTCAACTCTCATCTTAACTTCGGAGTTTTAGTACAATAGCAGGAACTTTGACAAATACTAGCTGGACTTGCAATTTAAGTAGGAGTTTCTTTTTTAATCACTTTGGTTTTGCGTATGAGCCTAGTTCTTCTCAACTTGTAGTGTGGGCATTTCTTGTCAAATGCATTGATGTACATAGATTACTTGTTCTCTACCACCTGATGGGATAAAAGTCTTTTTTCTTGTGCAAAAGATCAATTTCGACATATAGATTCTTCAGATATCAATACTTAAAAGAATTACAACCTCTCAAGATTCCAGAGCTGCAGTTTGAGAGAGAGAGAGAGAGAGAGAGAGAGAGAGAGAGAGAGAGAGAGAGTTGGGTATCTACTCAAACTCCAAGTTGGGATAGAGTTTATAATTCTTTGTATAACTTCATGAGAATTAGATAAGGTTAGAGATCTATCATGATTAGGAGTTTGGGTTCCATCATGATTGGGAGTTTGAATCTTATTCTAATTAGAAAGTTAGACTAGAGATAGGGTTTTGGTTTCTCTATATATATTCTTCTATTGTTAGAGAAAAAAAAAGAGAAGAAAAAGAAGTGTAGAGAGATAGAGGGTTTGGTAATCTTTATCCGTGCAAAAGATTGTAATTTAGAGGTGATAGTGGATTGATTTTAATCCCGTGGTTTTTCCTGTTGAGGGTTTTCCACGTTAAATCTTGTGTTATTTTATTTGCTGTGTTTGGTGGTTTTTTTGGGGGTTTTTACGAGATCTAAAAATCCCTACAAGTGGTATCAGAGCGGGGTTCGACGGTTCGTGGAGATTCAAGATTTGCAACGACATTGGCGGCAACGGAACTGTAGCAACAGCACTGTTCACCGAGGCACTGTAGCGGTGAAAATGTTCACGGTGGCGCACTGTTCACGCAACTGTAGCGGCGGTACTGTAGCGACGACAGATCCAACGGTTGCGGTTGATTTGTCTTTTGATCGAGAATTTGAAAGCGGATTTCGGTGATCCAAGAGTTGTTCTTAGGGTTTTTCGACGTGCTGAATTCGTTTTTAACATCGCTTTTATCAAATTCAATCTCTATAGGGACTTATTTGAATTTTGATCGTGGTTAGAGGATGATGACTTCTTCGGGTCCGAAGTTTGATATTCCGCTATTCAATGACAAGATAAATTTTACAGTATGACAGTACACGGTTCAAGATATTCTCAGGGTGTTGATCAAGCTTTGGAGAAGAAGAAACCTGAAGGATTGAAGGATGTTGAATGGAGTTCTATGCAAAAGTGGGCGGTTAGCACAATTCGTTTGACACTCGTCCCCGAGATCAAGTATAATATTATGCAAGAGACCACACCAAGGGGGCTATGGGAAAGGCTCGAGGGGATTTATGCGTCGAAGTCGACCAACCGATTGTGTTTGAGGATGTAGCTTTATTCGTTGTAGATGGAAGAATGTACTGCAATTGAAGACCACATCAATGCTTTTAATCAGCTAGTTTGCCAACTTATGAATATTGATGAGAAGATTAAAGAAGAAGAGTAGGCGTTACTCCTATTGTCTTCCTTGTCGAAGTCGTACAAGCCGTTAGTTCAGACGATAATTGCAGGGAAACAGACTTTGAAGTTCGACGATGTGACAGCACTCCTATGTGAGAATGAAAAAATAATGGGAAAGGAGAGCGAATCTAATGGTGGTGAGAGTGCAATAGCTTTTGAATGTTCTAATCAAGGGAGGAGTACGGGGAGATGTGACAGTTATCGAGGAAGGTCAAAATCTCGGGCCCGAGACGACAACGAAAAGGAGTGCTATTATTGCGGAGAGAATGGTCACATTCAGTTCAGATATTCCCAGATGCGTGATGATTTGAAGAGTATTAGACAGATAAAATTTCAAAAAAACAGGAAGAAGACGGACTCTTCAGTGGTTGTGTGTGATGAAGATGTGGTTTTATTGATGCAGGGTACAAGTACTGATGTGAGTAACACTTGGGTGTTAGATTCTGCAGCCTCTATGCACGTTTGCAACAACAAAAATTATTTTAACACATTGAAGACATGAAGAATTTGACGACGTGATTGTTGGAAACAACGAGAAGATGAAGGTTGAAGGTGTTGGAAGTGTTCGCCTCAAGCTTTACACTGGGAAGGTCGGAATTCTTCATCATGTGAGATATGTACCGACATGTGGTGCTAATTTAATTTCGCTAGGTGAGATGGCATCACGTGGGTACAAGTATGTGGGTGAAGGAGAGTGGTGCAATGTGTATAGAGATGGTGATTTGATTTTGTGATGGAGAAAGAATAGCAATCATATTTGCTATTTAGATGGGCGATCCGTTAATGGTGCAGATTATTCTTCTCAAACTCTTGTCCACAAGAGAGAGGTGAAGAACAAGAAAAAGAGAGTGAGTTTTTCTGAAGTCGTTGAGACACTTGGAGATTTTTCGTCGAGGGAGGATATGTTGGGTATCTACTCAAACTCCAAGTTGGGATAGAATTTTTAATTCTTTGTATAACTTCATGTGAATTAGATAAGGTTAGAGATCTATCATGATTAGGAGTTTGGGTTCCATCATGATTGGGAGTTTGAATCTTATTCTAATTAGAAAATTAGACTAGAGATAGAGTTTTGGTTTCTCTATATATATCCTTCTATTATTAGAAAAAAAAAGAGAAGAAAAAGAAGTGTAGAGAAAGAGAGGGTTTGGCAATCTTTATCCGTGCAAAAGATTGTAATTTGAAGGTGATAGTGGATTGATTTTGATCCCGTGGTTTTTCCCTGTTGAGGGTTTTTCACGTTAAATCTTGTGTGATTTTATTTACTGCGTTTGGTGATTTTTTTTTTTGGGGGGGGTTTACGAGATCTAAAAATCCCTACAAGTGCTCCAAAGACACCAAAATATCTTTGTTAATTAGTTGATATCTTTGAGAGCATTCGATTTGGATTTCCGTCGCTCGTTCTGGAGTATCTCTTGTTTCATTACTTTCAATTTAAATTAATGAATCTGGTAGCTATGCTCTGCCTACTTGCGGGTAAACAAAAGAAAATCTGAACCTAGAAACATTCAACAAATAACCACCCAGGGGTTGCTCTGATATCACTATTAACACTGGCCTAAACGTCACAGATTGATGGCTTTTCTTTCTGCTGGATCACCAATCTGAACCAAAATACCCCCTTATAATGAAAGCAAAGATGTCAGCACAAAAAAAAAAAAAAAAAAAAAAAAAACACTAAAACAGTAGTGGGAAAAAGAAAAGAAGACTATTTCCAGGTCAAGGTATTGGAGAATGAATCATTCGTGATGGCTTTTTTGCCAGCGAGGTCAATGTATTCTTCCTTTCTTGAACTTTTCATCTGTACCAAGTTGGTCCTGAGTCACCAAACATTAGGTACTTGGATAGATAAGTTTATTACCCATAATCATCCAAAATTATCGCCTAAAACAAATATATAACCATCCGTTAAATGGGAAATATTTATGACTGAGAAACTTATTTGATTACATTTAGATTGAAGACAAGCTATGAGACAGATTCAGAGTTAGTTTGGCCTGCAAGAGGATCACACAATCTTAAGACTCTTTATTGGTGAGACCTGAAGACTATTTCCAACTCAAGCTGGAGTCGAACAACTGACCCTTCCCTTTTTTTTTTCCGGTTAACTTTATTTCCAGGGGAGGTGTCTTGATACCCAATATTAGAACCCTGTTCGTTTTCAACCTACAAAATTTTCAAAATTATAGATAAAGCCGATATTCTAAGACAATTTCTTCTAGACACAAAATTTGGGTTAATTATGAAACTATATTATTTTTAAGATATGTACTACTTTGTTTCTTGTTGACCAATATTTTCCAGATTAAAACAAAGGTTAACAGGATTCATTGGTTCACATGATGCTGTTAACTTTATGGTATAGAGCAATTCAGTTTCAGAGATTGGAAACAATTTATGGAAACTATCATTTAACTATTTCCATTTTATGCAACTTGCTAATTTATTATTTATTACATACGCTCATCTTTTTCTTTGTTCCTGCAGTTGCAAGGAAGAAGCTCACTTTTCCTAAAAGACAAAGTCCTCGCGTTCTAAACTTATAAACAGCCTCCATTCACATTCTCGTATATCTCTTTCCTTTGTCTTGATTAATTAGTCATCAACTATTTTGATCTGATCCTCTTCATCTCTCCTCATTTCAGAGGTATTTTCTTCCTTTCTTTCTTCTTAGTACCTCCTTTTCCTGTCTCGAAAGCTTGGCTCGAAAAATTTTATTGCCAGACTTCAACCTGCATTTTCTTTTTCTTAATGAAATTAAGAAATTTTGTGAAAAATGAAGATTCTGTAGATTGTTGTCCAGTTCCCCAATGAGCTGCAGGCATAAAGTTCTGGTTTGCGTAGATCTTAGTAGAGGAGGTTCATCGATGACATAGAATGATGGTTTCAGATTGCAATGACGTGGTAGTAGAAACCCTTGTTGAAATTGAACTCAATGTTGATAGTAGCTCCTCCAAGTCTCAGAGAGATTGCAATGCAAAGCTTCTTGATTCCTACAAGGCATCTATTTCAAGAGCTTTTTCCATTTTTCGAAAAAGAGCGGATGAGAGAGAGGAGACTTCTGCCTTGGTTCCTTCTCGTATCAGTATCACGCAACATTTTCAGTCTCGCTTCGATGTTGTGAACTTATTCAAGGAATGGATCAAGCATCCAATGAATATTGCTCTTCTTGTGTGGTTTCTTTGCGTCGCAATCGCCGCCATAATGCTGGCTCTCCTCTTCCTCGGTCTCTTGGACAAACCACTCCCAACAAAAACCTCAAGAAATCGCTGGATCGAAATAGACAACCAAATTCTCAACGCTCTCTTCACTCTTATGAGCTTATACCAACATCCAAATCTCTTCCATCACCTTGTTCTTCTATGTCGGTGGAGATCTCGAGACATTGTAGAACTAAGAAAAATTTACTGTAAAGACGGTGCTCACAGAAATCACGAGCGGGTCCACATGCTGCTCGTAGTTCTCCTCCTCCACATCGCTTGCTTCTCTCAGTACGTTATCTGTGTCCTTTACTGGGAATATCCGAGCACAATAAGACCCGAATTTATTGAAAACTTATGTATTGCTCTTGGAACTATATCTCCAGTAATCGCTGGTTTATACACAATTTACAGTCCTCTTGGAAAAGAATGCAGTTCAGATACAGAAGAAGAAATGCATGGTGTTAACATATCGAACAATGCTAGAACCGTTGTCAACCCTGAATGGAATGGAGGACTGTTTGATTGCAGCGAAGACAAGAGTACAGGAATTCTTTCATTCTTCTGCACTTTTTGCGTATTTGGTTGGAATATGGAAAGGCTTGGATTTGGGAATATGTACGTGCACATGGTGACTTTCTATCTCCTATGTTTTGCTCCCTTGTGGATTTTTAGCATATCGGCGATGAAAATTAGTAATGAGGTTATCAGAGACGTGGTGGGGCTTTCTGGAATTGTTCTCGGTGTGTTTGGTATGATGTATGGGGGGTTTTGGAGGATCAGGATGAGAGAAAAATTTGGACTTCCAGGAAATAGTTTGTGTTGTGGCTCTGATTCGATGGCGGATTACGTTCAGTGGATTTTTTGTTGGGCGTGTTCTTTGGCTCAGGAGGTGCGGACTGTAAATTTTTACGAGGTTGAAGATGATCGCGAACGGGAAGATGCTCAACTTATTGGCGAAGGGGAAGTCGATTCAAGTGCCATTACGACGCCGCCTACTCGAAATTACATGCGATCAGAAAGTACAGGTACTTACGGAAACATGGTTACATCTCCACCATTTTTGGGATCAGAAATTGATGTATCAGATTTAAGTCAACCTGCAGAAACAAAAAAGTCCGTAGAGCTTGTGTAATAAGGATGTTACACATATCGTTATTCTTTTATTTTGTGCAGAATTTCGCTTACAAAATTCGTCTCTTTGATCTTTCTAATGTGATGGACAAATGTAACTACAATCGATTAGTCTCACTGTGTTCCATCTTGTGATATGTGTGAATTTAGGGAAAATTTGCAAAATAGTTTGTTTTTGCTAATTATTTAGCAAAATAGACCGTTTTGCTAAATAATTAGCAAAATAGATCTCTTTTTGGCCAACAGGCCAAAAAAAGGTCTATTTTGCAAAACAGCTCAGAAAACATACGGGACTAGTAGTCCCGCATGTTTTAATCAGGGATTAGTGAACTTAGAAAAATTCACAAAACATTGAAATGAACTCAGAAAACATACGGGACTACTAGTCCCGTATATTTTCTGAGTCACTAATCCGTGATTAAGTTGGCTCTAAACATACGAGACTAGTAGTCCCGTATGTTTTTTGAGTCTGTTTTTCAAAATCGACCTCATTTTTTTTTCAAAAGATGTCTATTTTGCTAATTATTTAGCAAAACAGTCTATTTTGCTAAATAATTAGCAAAAACGGACAATTTTGCAAATTTTCCTGTGAATTTATTATGGAATAAGCTCTTTTACCTGAAGAAACATATAAATCCCCAGAGCCTCCTTAACCTTATTTTATGTTCTTAGAATCGCTAACAAAGCAGCTCATGTTTTAGCGGGGTACGCCCATTCTCCTGTAGAAGTTTACCTTTTGGTTCGAGGAGAGGTCTGAGAACTTCCATTCAGTAAACTGAGTGAGGATGTAGATTGTTAGTTTTTATGGGATTCTCCGTCTTTAGGAGAGTCTTTCTTTCAAAAAAAAAGTTTTCTTTTACCTCATCACATGAATTGTAAACATACGTGGATAAAAATCTAGGCAGCTTATTAAATTGAAATGATCTTTGCCTCAAGGTTGCGGTAATTCTATGACTCTGTCTCATTGAGTTCATTTTAGAAATTGTCTTAAGGATCATGCACATAATTTCTACTGGGAAAAGAAAAAAAAAAAAATCTAGAATGTTACACGCTCAAGCAACGTTGAAGTCAGAATCACGGCTGGCAAAGGATACTTCCGCGAAATCTGGATGTCAATAGGAATTCGGAAAATAACCCAGTGGTAGGTTCCTTCGCGAGAAGTTAGCGCCTGGTTGACCTGATTAGTTAATTGTTAAAGATTTCTTCATAATTCAAGGGGTCCAGTTTAGAGTTGTGGATCACACAACTCTTCTGGATGCGTCTCTGTCTGCGTTTAATATGAGATATGGGAGCCTGAACTTCTTGCCTCAAGGTCAACAGGAGTTGCTATAACTATATACCTAACCACTTTGATTATTCAAAAGTTTTCATGAACCAGAGCTTTGGGTAAATCTCCTATGTACTTTAACGTCAAGAATTTAATCAGACTTACAACTATCATTTTCTAGCTAGTTAACTAGCGTTGCTGGTCTCTAACAAAAAATATGTTGGAAATTTACCAACTTTAAAGGCTATAGCATGCAGATAAATCCGAGTAAAATAAATAATAAAATATGGTCTGAACGGGAGCAACCGTGTAATCACTGCCCTAGAAGATTGAGGACCGTCTATCGCCCTGACGCAGATGATCCTCTCTCCCTAGAGGTAAAAGGCCCCGGAAACGGCCGGTCTCTATACTCGGACGAGAGTACAAATCAGCTTCAGCTCAGATGAAGAAGATTTTCCATAAAAATAATAAAAAAAATTTAAGATGAGAAAAATAGTTTCTTTGAAAAACCAGAGGAGAGAAGAAAGCTTTGTCTTATATCTTTTGAGCTCAACATACGACTGTTTATATAGGGGGTAAGAAAGAGCCGTTACAAAACCCTGCAATTAATACAGTAACGTTCGTCATAAATTTCCGTAACGTTCACCATAATGTATAGCCGTTACACTCATTTCTAATTGCTAATTAAAACATGTTTTGATTACAAAATTTATTACTATTCATGAAGGTAAAATTACCTTTTCTCAATAACATATCCATCAAAATAAACAATAATACTAATGATTCTTGGTAAATCTTACTATTACTAGCTAGTCAGATTTTCAAAAACTATGGAGTAATTTCTTAAAACTTTACGATTTTTATTTCAACAAGAAGCTTAAAGAAACAAAATGTTTTCGTTAAAAGCTGTCTTCATCATTGATTCCATTAAAACTTTAGTCGTTTACAAATGAAATCAAATAACAAAAATAAAACAATTGTAACTCTCTTGAAAATAAACACAAGATCCGTTTATCGGCTCTTGCTTGCGTGGGTTCTTCGCCGGTGCCGAGGTTTATCCGTGGACGACCGCGAATCAGATCCGGTTGCAGAAAAATTAGGCAGAGCTCCTACCTCACCAAAGAGGTATTTGCTTGAAGCGCTGAGATCGACCAAGCGAAATCAGGACTCTTCTCGAGATTAAGACCAAGCCTAATCTCAAGGAACGGACGTACAGGGCTTCGGATCCTTCGAATGATTCCTCTTCGATGCTGAAGTTCGTCGGGACCTCGTTGACCTTTGCTGAAATTTTGTGCTCCTTCACTCTTCAATCCAGCAGCACCTCGTCCTCTTGATAAAATTTTAGATCAGCAAAATGGAGGCCTTGGGATCATATTTATAGGCATCGGGTGCGGTTATTTGGATGAGAACAAGTGATTTGCCTCTATCTTCAGTTAACAACAGCCTAATCACGTTTGGGGATGATATCAAGTCTGTTAGGAACCCCTAGAATAGATAAATCCTGCGAAAACCGCTTTAAAACCGTCAAAACGTGTTTCGGGTTCCAGACTGCGTGGCGCGGGTCGGACAGATCCGACCCGCGCTTACGCGGGTCGGAATAATCCGACCAGCGCTTGCACGGGTCGGTCTGTCCCGTCCTGCTCTAACGCGGGTCCGCCGACTTTTTCTCCTCCTGGTATTCTTCTTCCGGGACTTGTTCTTTTCGCGTATTTTGTCGATTTGTTTACTTGTACGCTTCGTCGCGAAACTGACCGTCAAACGCGCGTTGGTTGACTTGCGCGTGTTGGTTGACGTGCGCGTGTTGATCGACGCGCATGAACTGATTGACGCGTGCGTGTTGATTGACGTGCACGAACTGATTGACGCGCGCGTGTTGACCGACGCGCGAACCAATTGATGTGCGCGTGTTGACTGACGCGCGCGAGCTGCTTGACGTGCGCATGTTGACCGACACGCACGAGCCGATTGACGCGCGCGTACTGACCGACGCACGCGTGCTGACCGACGCACTCGCCGATTGATGCGCGCGTGCTGAATGACGTGAACCTTCTTGATTCGTCTACTCTTTGCTTCGAGTTTCATGCGGGCTCTCATAGGCAGTTTTAGACGCCTACACAAAGAAAGAAAAATAGCCAACCATATGATTGGCTACAACTATGAATTGGTCTTAATTGGAAAAAGGCATGTTATGGGTGACTTAAATGAAGTAACCAATCAATTTGATAGATTAAAGGGCACGTTCTCTACATATACATATGTTTCCACTTAATATATTTTTTTCAAAATTGAGAGTGAAAGCCACCATCCTTGACCTCTTACAAAGGTAACTGTGACCGAGCACCAAATGACACCGGATGCGTTATTGTGATATTTTCGCAAAATTTTCCACCTCACTGATACTTGTCTTACTAATTGGCCACAGCGACCGATATTTTTTTGATTGCCATGATTCTTCTCTATATAATTTATTCAACACCAAAAAATATGGACAAAATACACTTATATATTGATGGGGAAAACGAGTCTATTCTTTATAATCCTTGCCAGTTGGAAAAAGGACCAAGTAAGACTTTAGTGACGTGAATAATCAGAACACATGACCTAAAAGAATGATAAGAAACGGCGCGATTATAATAATAATACGCATGGCTCCATTTATAACTTGAGGCAATGAAGCATTTTTTCATTAGAAAAGTTCCTTCTAATCCCTATCAGAGTAAAAGTAATGCACTAAACATTATATAATCCTAGTCGCTTAATCTAAATCTTTTGGGTGCAGCACTTGAGCTATTATATCCCACAACTTAAAGTGCCTTCCTCAGACTCAAAGTTGGAATCATGAACTTTTCAAGGGCTTTCTTGACTAATTTTCATCAACATTCAAATTGAATATCTCCCTCTCCCTCTCTCTCTCTCTCTCTCTCTCTTTCTCTCTCATATTCCCAAGCAGAGGCATTTATGGGCGGGCTGTTTGGCTGTAAGTTTTTACTATGTAAAAGGATGGAAAGTGTAAAAAAGTGGGTCACAATATCAGCTTTCCTTCTTTTCCATTGTTTGTTTGTAGTTGTGAAAATAGTGTAAAGTGGTTTACTATGCTGATGTGGCATGGATTCACAAATCCCTTTAAAATTGTCTGATTTTGAAGAAGAAAAATTCGCCAAGGATCCAAAATATGGGACCAACAGGGGGACATGTGAGGTGTCCCCCTCCTATTACCTAATGAGTTGGCCATCATTATGCAATAGGAGGGGGACATCTCACATGTCCCCCCTGTTGGTGTCATATTTTAGGTCCTTATAGCAAAGCTCTTGAATGAAAGCTAACATATGTGTCAGAAGTGAGGGGGCTAAGCCAATGGAATCATTTGAGTAGGGACCACACAATAACCACTTTTTACACTTTCCAAACAAGCAATTAAAATTATATTTTGCAAACCAAACAAGCAATTTATGATTCCAATGGAATAAAAAACAAACAAAGAAAAGTTGCTCAGTGAAATTGATGAGGTGGACAACAACTTTCCAAGTTGTGTCATAAATATACAACATTACCAACAACAACCAAACAGCCCCTTATGTTCTGCAATGTTCTGTAATTTGCAACGTGCCACAGTATTAATTTGACAAACAAGTTATGAAATGACTATCCAGTCCCCAAAACGTTAATGAATCTGAATGCATTTTGTTCTGAGTACTGCTGTCAAAATAACAATATTAGTTTAACTGAAAATAAATAAGTTATGAAAATCAGGCCTGAACGGGGTGCAGTCGTGATACACTGCCCTAGAAGATAGAGGACCCGCCTGTCGCCCTGGCGTAGTCGATCCTCCCCCCTAGCGGTAAAAGCCCCCGGAAACAGCCGGCTTCTCTACTCGGGCGCGAGTAGCAGAGCTTCTGCTCAGATGAAGATGTTGCCCAATAAAATAATCCGCAAAAAGATGTAGCCAAAAAACTTTGAGAACTGAGAGTAGCAGAAGGAGGAAGAGAGCTATGAAATTCTTTGTGAATTTCTGTGTGTTTTTCCGAATGAACTCTGCCTCCTTATATAGCCTCATGAACCAGTAACCGCTGCTGAATCTCCTCGTCCGTTGGGCGTAAATCACGCTTGCCGTTACATAATAAATGTTGCCGTTACAGAACGTGTAAAACGTGCAAAAATAAAAGCTTGAGAAGCAAAAGGGTGTGCGTGTGCGGCTACGGCGTGGCGTGGCGCGCGTGCGGGCGAGGCGTGGCGTGGCGAGGCGAGGCGTGGTGTGCGTGCGCGCGCGCGTGTGTGGTAGAAATGCAAAGCCCACAAAACCCAAAACACTATTCAAAGCCCATTAGGAAGTAAACCATTATAAACCACTTGAACTTCTTCTCAACTTCCAATGTGGGACTATTCACAAGGCAAAATTGCCTTTTCCTTAAGAAAATGCTAACAAGTACAACTGTGCGTGTCAACACCCTGTTTTATTAGTAAGAGATTGATGAAATGTTGACAATTACAATTAATTGATTGCATTTAGCACTTACAATATAATTCATTATTAAAAAGTGTTTCCATTTAAGAAACTATTTTTGACATGGAAGGTAATTACAGGTTATATTCATGAAACTCTAAGAAGCATGCACATGGGCTAGACCCTGCACGTGAGAACACAAGAAATACTGAAGAAGGGCACAAAATATCTACGGCACAATAATATGTGTTTCTACATAAAATTTACAGGGAAAAAGCGCAGCTTAGAATAGAAAAGATTGGCTTTATAAATGAGAAGAAATCGCCATTGGGAATGGATATGAAGCTGTAATATCATTATCATCCGATCCATAGACGTGATCCTTACGTATAAAAGTCCTACATATATATATAGAAAGGGTTTACTGCCAATTTTAAATCACTATAATAAATGTATAAAACAAGCGCAACCAATAAAAATCAATGTAAATGGTTAAAAATCAGCGTAAAATAACTATTAAATCAATACACTACATAAATGATTGTGATGATCAAATTTTAAATTGGCGATGGAACATATATCTCATTCAAGTTCCTACTTATATTGCAGTCCAAACAAGTAATTTCTGCTCTCTATCATTTAGCATATTATACAAATCTTATCAGAACACTATTTCTATGCCTTAGCTCCCAACATTGTCTCTGACTTCAGACCTATCAGCCTCCTCAACAGCATGTTTAAAATCTTCACCAAAGTGCTAGCAAACCGCCTCAGCCCTCTCCTGTCTTCCCTGGTCCATCCCTCTCAAGCGGCTTTCCAAGGTGGCAAATCCACCATCGATTCTATTGTGTTAGGTCATGAGATGATCAATCACTGCTTCTCTAAGAAGATTGAAGCTTGCATCCTCAAAATCGATTTCTCCAAAGCCTTTGACTGTGTGGGTTGGGATTTCCTTCTGTCTCTGCTCCAGGCTAGAGGCTTCGGGCCTAGATGGTGCTACTGGATTAAATCCTCTTTGTTCTCCTCTAAGTCTTCAGTCATCGTTAATGGCACTGCGACTAATTCCTTCCTCTGCCATAGAGGACTTAAACAAGGAGACCCCCTTTCCCCTATGCTTTTTCTCCTTGTTGTTGATGTTCTCTGTAGGATGCTCCTCAACAGCTGCGACCATGGTGACCTATCTGAACCTCATCTCAAGGGCAAACTTAATGATATCAAATCTCTCCAATACGCAGACGACACTATCATTTTTTGCAAAGCATCTCCATCCAACATCTGCATTCTCAAATCTATCCTGTATATGTTCGAAAATGTCTCGGGTCTTGCCATCAACTTTGCTAAATCCAATATGTTCTACAGTGGCAAATCAACCACCAAAGGACCTATCCTGGCAAATATCCTCAACTTCTCATTCTCATCACCACCCTTCAGATATCTTGGTCTTCCTATCAAACGAGGCTCTCTATCCAGAGCAGACTGGCAACCTCTGTTGGACTCCATCCACTGCAAACTATCTCTATGGAAAAGCAATTTTTTGTCCATTGGTGGCCGTCTTGTTCTCCTCAATTCTGTCCTCTCATCCATTCCTCTTTATTATATGTCGTTCTTCAAACTCCCCTCCTAGCTCATTAAGAAAATCGATAAGATCAGACGCAACTTCCTCTGGGGTAAGGTTCCAGATAGCACTTCAGGTAATAACCCGATCAAATGGGGGACTGTCTGTACCCCCAAAGCATGCGGAGGATTGGGTGTCATCAACCTTCACCTTTTTAACACCGCTCTTCTTTCCAAATGGCTATGGAATTTCTTGGACAAAGATCATTACATCGGTAGGGTTCTCCAATCTGTCTACCCGTCCAATCTCCACAACAAATCCCCTCCTTATCTGTGCTCCAGATTTTAGAAAGATGTTCATTCCTGCTACCACAACTTCTCTCCTTTTATCAGGTGGTCTCTTGGTAATGGCAATGGGGCCTGCTTTTGGGAAGACAAGTGGTCCGGAGACAATACTCTTGCTAGCCTCTTTCCCAAAGCATACGACCTAGCCTTCTCCAATCATGTATCCATCTTCTCCCAAGGGAGCTGGCAGGGCTCCAGATGGGTATGGAAACCTATTTTCAGGCGTCCTAGTAGCAATGAGGCCAGGGGTCAAGTGCTAGCCTTATCTCAGTACTTGTCAGGTTCCAACCTTGTGCCGTCCGCGATGGCAGACAGTCCTTCCTGGCCTCTATCAGCATCCAAGCTCTACACTGTCAAATCTTTTCATCATTTTTTAGCTGATGGTGGAATGCGATTCAGTCTCTACTCTACCATCTGGAACAAAGTCCTGCCCAGTAAAGTCCAAATCTTTTTCTGGCTCCTCAGTTCTCTCAGATTGAAGACCAAAGACAGACTTGCCTCTCATGGGTGGTTAGCGGATTCTCGTTGTTCGTTTTGCTCTGAACAAGAAACTCACGATCATCTCTTCCTATCATGTAACCTGGCACAACAAGTCTGGGTCCCTTTTCTCCTCAAACTGGGTTTTGGCTCCCTTCCACCTAGCATTGAAGACTGTTTAGCAATCTGTTCTAACCCCTCTTTTCATGCCTCCGTTCGTCTTCTATGGGGCATTTGCTTCCCCACTAATAGCTGGGTCTTGTGGAAAGCTCGTAACGACCTAGTCTTCTCAAATATTTCGACTTCCCCTCTGATCCTCATCAAGAAGACTGTTAACCTCCTTCTCTTCTGGTCAGGGGCCTCCACCTCCAAGAAGTCGCTCAAGATGAAGAAGCTCATATGTTCGTCTGGTCTCCAAGACATTCTCGAATCAAGTGCTGACAGCAACTCTATGCCCTGACCTGCTGATAGTTTTCCCTTTTTTGTATATGCACAACAGTTTGGTTAGTTTTTCTTTTTTGCATTTTCTTGTTTTTGGGCTTTAGTTGGTTGTTTTTTTGGCTTTTTCTCTGAAGACATCTTCTAATGAATGGGCTCTTCTCTCCATCTCGGAGATCTCGCCTCATTCATAAGAAGATATCTTCTTTTGTAATCGGATTTTTGGGTTTCGTTTATATATACTGATAGGGAAATGCCCTATTTTTCATAAAAAAAAAAGGGTGTGTCTGGCCAGTTGTAATTGGAGGGGTTGTAACTGCATTTGTATGCAACGAGAATATTTTGTCCAGTTGCAAGTGATTGTTTGCAACTGGATGATGCAGCTGCAACTATAGTTACGCCCCTCCAATTACAATTTTCGACTTACGCAATGTTAAACATAAATTGCAGTTGCAACCTAGTTATAACAATTCAAATTAACAAAAAAGATTTGAAAATCTCAAAATCATTATTTAAAAGTAAGGAAATAGAAGAACATCAAAGATTCATTTCTCTGGAAAAAAATAATTCAAAAAATACTATTTTGTTAAAGATGTTATCTAATCAGAACTATCACCTTTCACAAAAAAATGTTAGTTTTTAGGAAATTTATAGAAAAAATATTATTTTTCCTCAATAACATTTTTAATATAAATATTATTTTTCTAAAAATATTAAATTTATCAAAAAATATTATTTTTTCAAATGAATTATTTTACAAAATATATTTTTTTTCAAAAATATATTACTTTTCTAAAAAATTTATATTTCCAAAGCTTTTTTTGAAATATATTCCGTTTTTTCAACAAATTGTTTTTTCTAAAAAAATGTAGTAATAAAAAGCATTATTATTTTAAAATAAACTGTTTTAAATATATAATTAATTAATTTTGTTATAATTTTTTAACAAGTAAAAAATAAGTTGCATTTGAAAGTTACAAGCAGTATCAAACGGCTGCAACTAGAAATTGTAAAATTAAAAATTAAACAAAATAGTAATAGTTGTAACTGCAATTGCATGCCATGCCACTTGTAAAATATCTCAGTTATATACAGGTAACAGTCATATTGGAAACCAATCTCACCCTTAAATATCTATAAAGAGCTGGTTGAAATCTTCTTTAAAATTGTCTATCTACCCTTTTTGGGAATGGCTCCACATGCCATGCTCCTATATAAAGGAATGGTTTCATAAAATTTGCCCTTTGTAACTTTCAGTGGCAGTTCAGTAATAAATGGTATCATGATGACCCGAATGCACAATAAGCATGTGACAAGCGTGTGGTCAAGTTAGGCTGTCCAAATTGGCGGGGGATGACCGATTCTCCCATTCCTATTAAATAATTTGAACTCTTCAACACACTACAGCCACCTTTGACAAAAACTATTTTAAAGTCAAAGTTTGAAAAGAGCGTTAATAAGTAAACAAAAAAAAAAAAAAAAAATTCAATATCTAGAAATAGAAGACTTTTATTGTTCCTTTCACCTTAATTTTCTCCGCTGATATTATTCAGCGAGCCCCCCTTTCTAAAAAGTGGGCAGATTTTTCCTCAGAAAAATCAGTTAAATTTTTTTTTGGGTGAGGAGCTCTTCTTCACATCCCTTTGGGTTGAAGAAGGGAGCTGATATCTTGTCCTCTTTGGTCCCTGATTTCCTATTTCCAAAGGTATTGTAGTCATTTTCTTGTTAATTAATTTGATTTTAAGAGCTATGTTGGTTTTCTCATGCTGATGGGTTTTAGAAAATTTTTGTTTTGGAATTTTTTGTGCGTACGTACATGCTCTTTAATTTTTCTCAGATGATAAATATTCATATATTCTGTAATATGTTGGGGATTATCCTGTTCAAGCCTAAACTGATTGTTTCTCCTGTTGGTTTTTGTGCTGATTGTTCCTACTTTGATTTTGGTGTATCCAATGTTTTTGATATAAAAATGCAAGAACTAAATCATATGAATATATAGGGATTAAGATATCATGGCTGTAAATGTAAGCTTGTGCTCTTGCGATAATTTTGGGTTAAAGACATGTTCAGATAAGACTGCAATAATAATTTAGACCATGATACAAAAGAAAAAAATTCTATGCCTTCAACTAATTAGCACGTTGTTTTATGTTTCGGTTGGTATCCTAACATTGACTTTATTCAGGAAATTTTCACATGCTGATCAAGGGAAGCAAGAAGAACCAGCACACTAGTGTTCAGTTTGAATCTTGAGAACCAATTTCTGAACAAAAACGCAATGGATTCAACTGAGAATGATGAGCACGCTAATTGTGAGATTGAAGAAGAGTTCAGCTTCCACAATCAAAGAGCATTATCAACTCGCAGCAAAGGCGAAATCCAAGAACCTGAAATGAATGGATCGAGCACCGGCAAAAAACTCAGAGATTTCATCCCGATATACATTCCAGCGGTCGAAAAAGGCCTGATAGTCAAGAAAAACCGCAAGCAACGCTTCTTCGATTTCCTGAAAGCTCGCCCGACGAACGACTGGTTCTTACGATTTGGATTCAGAGGATCTCAGCGAAGAACAAGCACGGCCGAAGAATCAACAGCTGATCGCCCTAGGGGACGACGACGAAGATTTCGTGTACCCTTCGTCAGAAAAATAAACTGGAAAGCACTTGTACAATATTTCAAACAGTGGATAAAGAGCCCTAGCAATGTAGTTCTCCTCATATGGGTAATCCTTTGTGCTATAGGCATAGTTTGGGTAGGTCTCTTCATGATCGGAGCATTAAACGGAGTGATGCCTGACAAAGATCAAAGAGACAGATGGGAGGAAGTAATTAACCAAGTCGTCAATGCTCTCTTCACTCTCATGGTCATATACCAACACCCCTTGCTATTCCATCATTTAGTTCTCGTAATCCGATGGAGACCCGACGACCAAGTCGCTGCGAGACAGACGTACTCCAAGAACGGCGTTCAGCGTCCTAATGAGCGAGCGCACATTGCGTTCGTATTGTTTCTACTTCACCTCACCTGTGTCGCCCAGTACGTGTACTGCGCTCTCTTCTGGGGGTGGTCGAGGCATAATCGCCCTGACTGGCCACAATACGTCTGCATCGGTTTCGGTGTCATTGCACCCATATGGGCTGCTTGGTACACGTACTACGGTCCGTTAGCAAAGGACACTGGTGAGACAAGAACAGATGAAGAGTCTCAGAGTCGAAGAAATGGAGACATACAATTAGCCGATAACGAAGTCTCGGCGTACCACCGAAGAGTGATAGTCGCGGCGCCAGAGTGGATCGGCGGGCTGTTCGATTGCTGGGACGACATTACGGGCGCCTGCCTGTCGTTCTTCTGCACTTGCTGTGTGTTCGGATGGAACTTGGAGAGGCTCGGGTTCGGAAACATGTATGTGCATATTTTCAGTTTTGTGATTCTCTGCGTATCGCCGTTCTGGATATTCTACATATCGGCCAACAATGTCGATGACGATACTGCGAGGCTTATAATTGCTATATGTGGAGCCGTTTGTTGCGCGCTTGGCTTGCTATATGGAGGATACTGGAGGTCTGAGATACGAAAGAAGTTCAAACTCCCAGCAAATCCTCTGTGCTGTGGTTATGCTTTGGTCACTGATTTTGCCTACTGGTTGTTCTGCTGGTCGTGTTCTTTAGCTCAGGAGATTCGAACCGCAAACTTTTACGACATTGAGGATGACGGGTTTTATCGAAAAGTTACTGATGAGGAAGGGAGAGCGGTGTTGGTTCCTTTGCCGAGGGAAGGGAATTTCATGAACGGCGATGAGCATAGGAGTTTCTCTTGTCCTCCAAAGCTTGAAGATGCTGATGTGGAGAGCCTTAGAGAAGTTTCGGGAGGTTGTGGTCCGGTTGCGCTTGGA
>BQKN01065749.1:0-13617 GCA_022839385.1 Asparagus kiusianus | reverse complement strand
GCATTTGCTGTCGCGAGACAGCATTTGCTGTCGCGCTCGGCGAGACAGCATTAGCTGTCGCGAGACAGCATTTGCTGTCGCGCTCGGCGAGACAGCATTTGCTGTCGCGCTCGGCGAGACAGCATTTGCTGTCGCGCTCGGCGAGACAGCATTTGCTGTCGCGCTGAGCGAGACAGACAGCATAAAATCGGGACTTAGGGTTTTTCAGGGTTTTTTCTGGGCGATTTTAGGCGCGACTTCTGGCGATTTCTGAGGCGATTTTCGAGCGATTTTCCGACGATTTTCGACCAGTTCTTCACCTCTTCTTCTTCTCTTCGTTTCTGATTTGTGTGGGGCTTCGATTTGGGGAGATTTGCTTCGGATTTCAAAGGTTTGTTCGCCTCCTTTTCTTTCAAATTCTGATTTTATTGAATTGCGACCATGTCTGTGTTGTTTCGATTGTGTTGGCTTAATTTCTTGTTGATCACATACCCAAAACCCTAATTTTCCTTTCGGGTTTCACTGTAGATCATACATTCGGTATGTCGCCACGCAAATCCAAGGGTTCCCGAAGCCGTTCGACTGCTCAGTCCTCTGAGGAGGCTGCCCCTGCTGCCGCCTCGCATGGGGGTAGGTTTCTTTCACCTTTTCACAAATTTAGATATTGTATTTCATCAATTTTATATATATATGCCTGTGTTTGTATGCAGATCCTCGTTTGTATCCTTTGAGATACCTTCGAGAAGAGCCGGCATCCTCCTTTGAGGGGATCGACGCTTAAAAGTGTTCGTTTTGCTTGGACAAAACACACTTCAGAACATACAGGGGCGATTTTATATCAACCCACATGTGTTAAAAGGTTTTGATATGCCGTTATAATGTCCGTGTATAGCGATGCATATCTCCTTTATACATGTGGGAGATGATAAATCGTCACGCCTGTTATGAAATAGCGATTATATCTTATAGAATAAGATGTACCGCTTTTTCCATAATTTTAGGAGTATGCTCACACCATTTACGTATATGTTTTCTTTATCAGTCCAATTTCCTTCTACTGCCATTCCTGCTGATGCGGTTACTGGTCGGAGTGGTATTATTCATTCTCTTTATGAGGGATTACCCTTAATAGAGTCCGCTCCTCAATTTAAACCGGATTATAGTGAAGGAGCTAGAGAACTGATTCAGCGAGGTAGTTGCCGTATTCTGCGACGGATAATTACTGACACCCCTCTGATTTCAGAACGAGATGATAACAAATATATAAGAAAGCCGGATTTCTTGTTTGGTGACGCCATAAAGGATCCGGGGGTCGCATTCTGCAAGCCCGCACAATGGTTACATCAAAGTGGATCATCCTTCTTATATTTGCCGCCGATCCCTCGAGACCATTCGCTACTAAAGTTCAGAAATTTATCGGTTAACCGCGAAATGTTCTGGAGATTAACTGAAAATCATGAGAGCGTTCACTGTGGTTTCATTGGAAAGGAAGCCACTCCAGGTTCAAGTGAGAGAACTTCTATAAGAGGGCTTCATCCAGGTGTCTTAGGACTAGATAATATACCCCACAATGAAACAACATCACGAGCAAACATAGTGAAGAACCGGTTAGCGGCAGCGGGGAAAGTATTACCCAAAGAGAGTTTCAGATGTTATGGGTGGGTCCATTACTTTGGAGAGAAATGGTGGTGGACCAGAATGACTCGCTACGTTTTGAAACGTTGGGAGCGAGAATTAGCAGAATTGGGGTTGGCGGTTCCGATCCGTGCTACCATGAGTGGTCTGCAGATTAGTGTAGGTCATTTCCTCTGTCTGTTCGAGATCTACAACCCGGATACTAACACCTTCTTTACCAAGAATGGGGAGCTCGGACTACCACTGCATGAGATGATGCAGGTTTCTGGCTTGCCGTTGGGTGATGTTCCATATCAAGAGTTCTTCCCAACTACCAATCAGCTGAATAAGATAAAGGATCGGTCAGTTGTGACTCATGACGTTTTATGGGAGTTGACTTGCCACTACCACATAGCTACGGCTGAGATGGACACCAAAGCAAGGAGGAAGTCTCCTCAAGTCAGCTTAAAACAGTTTGCTGATTATCTATTCAAGAATCTAGAAGACCGTTCGAAGGATGTATGCGGATTGTCTCCAATGAGTCAAGATGAAATCAACCGGCTGTTAGAGAAAACGAAGGCCCAGACTTATACCTCTCACTCAGAAGATGGGTTTCCGCATGGGACAAGATTTCGCTCTTATTTGTGGCAAGCTGGTGTTCCAATCAGCTCTACCGCTCTGCTGGCTGGTTTCCTGGCATTGTGGCTGAAGAGATGCGTAGTTCCCCACCAATCCTCTGATATAATGCCAATGGAAGTGTTGTATCCAGCCGTCCAGTTAGCTACAGGTCGCAAATTATCCTTGCTTCCTGCTATGATGGCTGCCATTCACAGTGGATTACGACAGTTAATCACTGCATTTACTCAGGAGAAGAAGAAACCTTCCGCCAATTTATCAGTTCCAAAGCTGGAATTGCCATATACATACTTAATGGCCTGGTTAGTGCTTCACCGACCGGACTTAATGGAAGCTCCGGCGGAGGTAAATCCCAACATTCCTCTGTTGCAGAACCTTGAAGCTTGCAAATGGATTAAACATAGAGAGCCGGATATAACGATTCAGTTCAGAATTCACAAGTGTTGGGAATTCTATCCTTGTTTCCCTCAGTTCTCTGGTACCTACAACGCCACTTTATTGGATGCTGAGGATCCAAGGCAGAATCGCACCGTCTTGGATATTGGGTGCTTCAGATGGTTGATGAATATTCGACCCGGTTACCTATTGTTCAGGGTGAGAGATACTTGTCTAATTGAACCCTATCTTCCATGCCGATTTGCTCGTCAATTCGGCTATGACCAAATATATGTCGGCAACCCGAATCGTCACTTAAGCTTCCGTGGAGGACTTATCGACGGAGCGAGAGCTTGGTTCTGGAGTATCGCCGGTTGTACAAACGCCGAGTTCGATCTCCCCTTGGAAATACCACCTCTACGGATGACATTTTTATTTTGTAAATGGTTGCTTGCTGCTAATATTGTCACCCAATACCGAAGCATGCCTGAGCCAGAAGAGACAGCTCCACGGCGTTCAAGCAGAATGACGCGTGACAGCATGCCTTTACCTCAAAAGAAAGAGGCTGCCGAATCGTCGAAGAAGGGAAAAGAACCGGCTCACTCGGCCGGTAGTGAAGAAGAATTCGACTCTGAGGAGACGGAGACTTCTGAAGAGGCGGGTGAGACTAGCTCAAGTTCTGATGAAAGAGCTGGTCTTCCCGATTCTTTCTTTGAGAGGGGACTTGTGCGTCCATCTGCTGCGTCTGCTCAACCAACGGATGCTCCGAGAAAAAGGAAAGAAAGAGTCATTATGACTTATCCAAATAAGATGACAGTGGAAGTCCTCAGCGGGGATGAAGAGGATGAAGAAGATGAAGTGCCTCTTGCTCGTCGACCAAGATCCCGACCTTCTGCTCAAACTCAAACTCAAGCCTCTCCCAAAGCTGAATTACGTACTAAACATCGTCATGAAGGGTCTGAAGTTAAGGATAAAGGGCGTCCATCAAAAAGGCAGAAGAAATCCGCCTCCAAACCCCGTGTTCGTCTTCCGGCTGTAGAGGAGACGTCTGCTCACAGTGCTTCTTCAGATGAGCAAGGTAACTATTTGTTTTTATCGTCCCTACAATTTTTATGTTCAAGCTTATTTCATGTTCAATTTCTGTAGGGAGTCGAGAAGAAGGAGAACTGCGAGTTGATGCTGCTTCTCCCGGAGGTATGGAGACCGAGGAGACCAGTTTTGTCCAGCAAATGGAGGATGCTCTGAGAGAAGGGCCAGCTGGTATTCCACCACCTCCTGACATGGATCCATCAGCTACGGACACAGGTACTGATCTTTCTCCTCTCGGAAGAGAAATCCGAGAAATGAATGAGTCGTGCCGTGTGCCTCCTTTAATGACTCGTGCGCTTTCTATTCTTTTAGCTAAACTAAAAGAAGTTGGCGCAAGTAGCGAGGCTCCTGAACTTATCCCAACGAACAAAGGTAAAATTAATCTGCATCTTGAGCAAGTTCATCTGTATTCATATGTTATTCACAACTCAATGTATCCCGTAGATGTCGTAACGAGCGAGCCAACAGAAGGGGGAATCGCCCATACTCCTAAAATTGACGACTTCACTGATTTCGATTATCATATCGATATTTCAGAGGACGATCATCAAGAAATTTCCGATTTGTTGTTCGGGAAAGACACTGGTGCGGCTACAGAATCAACGGTTGGCGCTAGTTTAACAGAAGCAGGTCCTTCTGAGAGTAAGATCTCTGTTCTGTAAGCTCCTTATCTTACATTTTCTGACTTGATTAATCGCATAAATGTTTGAATTATAGGACCAGCCGTCGAAACTGATACAACTACAGTCACTGGAGCGACTGATCAGTCAGGGGATCGTGAGCTCGTGCCATGGGCAGGAACTGAGGTTGATTTGCAATCATCAGTTCTTGAATCTCAACCTCGTACTCCTATGGACCCTATGATGATAGAGGTCACCGTCACTCCCCAGATTAGTCCAGTCGCAACAAAAGCAAGACCAACTGAAGAAGTTGGTACGTCGGCTGATGTTGTACCTAGAGCTGGTAAGTTTTTTTTTTTTCATAACTAGTTTCAAATTTCGGATTATCTTTCCATTATAATCATCGTAATCCTTTTATTTGTAGAATCCCCTCCTAAGGAACCTCTTAGCTTGGACCCGCCGTTTTCTGAGGCTTTAGTTGAAAAACCATCTGATATAGCGGGTGCATCAACAGCTATCGTTCTTGAATCAACCTTGGTTGTTCAGGAATCCGGACTACCATTCTTGGGTGAACCAAGTCGTATTGAAGGCTTTTCCGTTGAACTTGGTAAGCTTCATCCTGTGGTCTTGTATACATACATATGTTCTGTACTGATTTATTTGCCTTCATCGCAGTTCCTTCATCATTATCAAATCAAATACAAACGTTATTGGCCGACGATGATCCGTGCAAGGCTGTCCTCTGTTCCAATCTCCAAGGCTTCATCCCTTTTTTGAACTCTATGGTCGATCGTATCCTCTTCAAAGGATCGTACTTTGAGAGTTACAGAAAATCTCTTGAGCGTTTCATATCAGGATTCAGAGAAGAAGGGTATAATGATTTGGCCGATTCGATCAACGCTTATTTGGTTGATTTGAAGCGACATATTGAATTTCTACAAGCTCTTCGCGCTAAAGGCCTACCCTCCTATATCGCTTCTCACATGGAATCCAGGTTGCAAGCTTGGCGTGACTCCCAGAAAATGGCCAACTCTGAACTCCAAAAGTTAAGAGCCCAAAGTGATCAACTTAAGGTGAGCGTTAGCAAAAGAACACAAGCCAAGGTTAATCTACGCCGGGATTTAGAATCGAGTCGAGCGGAAATAGCTCGCTTAGAGGAAGAACTTGCAATGGCCAAAGACGCTCATGAGGTCTTGGAGTCTGAGTTGACGCAGGAAATTCAGGTTGAAGAAAAACTGTTACAACAGCTGAATCTTCAAGATAAAATACTTGCTGAAAAGGAACAAGAAGTCGCCGCGCTTCTTAATGTTGACGAAGAAGCCTTTAAAATCAAATTGGCGGCTGAGCTTGAACAGGCTTATGCATTAGAGCTGTCAAAACTTGAAAATCAAATTAGCCAATATAAACTTTTGTAATTGGAGATCATATATCTTTGTAGCTTCCTTTGAACACTTTTGGTCAATATATATTGAATCATTTTGTTTATTAAGATTTCATTATGATTACTTATTCTTGTTTAGAACAAATAACCACAATACTTATAGGATTTTTGGCAAATCCTCAGCCATCAACGGATTTGATATGCCTTTACCGACACCGTTTGAATCGGGCTAGTATGTGAATTATCTAAGTCCGTTTCACATATAACGTTGGGCTAAAAGACTTAAACTCTTTTAGACTTTAAACTACAACATTGAATGTGTAGGCTACATGTGTTAGATGTAGGCCTATCTCTAATAAGGGATAGAGATAACATCCCCCATGTGTATGTGACATGGATTTTAAAATGTGGATGGATTACGTTCTCTTTGCATGAAAACGAATCTAAGCTTGTGAAGAAAGAACTTGGATATTCTAGTTCAGAGTCTCTTGTTTGTTGGTAGAGAAAAACCCAGAATTAGAAAGGAATAATTTCATATTCCATTTCCCTGTCTCTTGTTTGTTGGTAGAGATAAACCCAGAAATGGAGGGGGATAATTTCATATCCCAACTCCTGGTCTCTTGTTTGTTGGTAGAGATAAACCCAAAATCGGAGAGGAAGAATTTTATATTCTATCTCCTGGTCTCTTGTTTGTTGGTAGAGATAAACCCAGAATCGGAGAGGAAGAATTTTATATTCTATCTCCTGGTCTCTTGTTTGTTGGTAGAGATAAACCCAGAATCGGAGAGGAAGAATTTTATATTCTATCTCCTGGTGCAAAGGAAACTCAAAGTGGGATCTCCACTTAAAGAACCCGAATTGGTTTGAATAACCCTAACTGTCATAAGGTTTGATTATTCAGTTTGTGGGCCTCTCGTTCATGGAATGAATCGAGAGGGGATTTTGGCTTTGGTCCTAACTGTAGGAAGGTTTGACCAAGTGGGGGTTTCGAAATGATCCTAACTGTTTAAAGGTTTAATCACTCGACTTGTGGACCTCTCGTTCATGGAACGAATCGAGAGGGGATTTTGGCTTTGGTCCTAACTATAAGAAGGTTTGACCAAAAGAGAAAAAGGAGTAGGGTACCAATAACGATGAGTTTGTTGATTTGTACAAACTACTTAGTGGGAAATTGTGGTTTCAGACATAAGAATTTGACATGAAGTGACATGTCAACTGATACAGACCGACGATTTTTTGGTTGATCTGATCGGTGGAGGTTTCATGATACGGAATTACGGATCATCGAATTTTCTTTTTCATGATTGCGTTAATGGGTTTTGTGAGGAAAGATTAAATGTTATTAATCTCGTCTCAACAAGAGTAATAAGAATGCATTAGTCACATGATCATTTTCCATTCATGGTAATCAACTGGTAACAGATTATCCTGAAATATCCTGCACAGGACTCTCTAGGAACTTTCTGTTTTACATAGGTTATCCTGAAAGTATTATGGGTAATACTTTTTTAGGAACTTCCCATTTATTGGCATCATTAATTTGTTGCCATCCTGAGTAACCAAGCGATATGCACCGTTTGAATAGACTGTTTCTATTACAAACGGTCCTTCCCATTTGGGTTCAAATTTTCCTTTCTTCTTAGAAGTAAGAATCATAGGTCTTCGCACAGCAAGAACTAGATCTCCTTCTTTGAAACTTCGTCTTCGGACCCTTTTATCAAAAGTCCGAGAAATTCTAGCTTGATAAAACTCGATCTGCTGTTGAGCTTCCAAGCGCTTCTCATCTAACATCTCTAATTCCTCGAGACGTTTCTGATGACGTTCTTCCGTTGTCATTCCCGTTGCGAGAGCGATACGGAGGGAAGGAATCTGTATTTCCAATGGGAGAACGGCTTCACATCCATATGTTAATGCATATGGTGTTGTTCCGGTTGGTGTACGGACAGTCGTGCGGTAAGCCCATAGAGCTTCGCCGAGTTTGTCGTCCCAATCTCGTTTGGTGGTTTTCACCAATTTTGCCAAGATTTTGATAATGGTCTTATTAAAAGCTTCAGCTAATCCGTTAGCTGTGGGATTATAAGCTGTCGACGACACGTCTTTAATCCCGAATTTACCACAGAACTTGATGAATGCATTGCTGACGAACTGAGGGCCATTATCGTGCACTATTCGCCTTGGGACACCATATCGATATATGACATGGTGTTTGATAAACTTGATGACGTCATTCGTCTTTACTTCTCTAAGTGGAACTGCTTCCGCCCATTTCGAGAAGTAATCTGTGATTGCCAGAATAAAACGATCCCCTTTAACCGAAGGCGGAAAGATAGGACCTACTATATCCATTCCCCAAGTTTCAAATGGCCATGATGTTGCCGATGGGTGTAAATACTCGGGGGGTTGGTGCATATAGTTCGCATGTAACTGACACACTTCACATCGCCGTGCATAATCGACTGCGTCTTTCACCATAGTTGGCCAATAATACCCGATTCTTCTAAGTCGATCACAGAGCTTAGGACCGGGTTGATGTGCACCGCATATCCCGTTATGTGCCTCTTTAAGCGCTTGTTCCGCTTCTTTACCGGATAAGCAACGGAGTAAAAGACCATCGTATGCTCGTCGATATAACATTTGCGTCGTGGCGTTGTAGTAAAATCTCGGCGCTCTTCGCCGAATTGATTCCTTTTCTCTTACATCTTCAGGTAGTATACCATGTAGGACGTAGTCGATAATGGGAAAACGCCAGTCTCGAACTTCGGGTTCAACTGCTGTGGAATATGCTTCTTTAACATCCAAGTCGTAAATTGGAACAATAAGCTGGTGAGTCCTCACTGTAATCAATTGCTCTGTTTCGGGAGGTTGAGCCAATGATACTGACAATGCCGCCAATGCGTCTGCATACGCGTTTTGGAGACGTGGAACGTACTCGATGAAAAATCCTTCAAACGAGTTTGCCATCTCAATGGCAACCTGATGGTATGGAATCAGGTCTGGACTTCTGACTTCATACTCTCCTCGTATTTGATTTACTACCAGTTGAGAATCTCCAAAAGCTTCAAGGTATTCGACCCCCAGCTCTTTGGCAAAATTGAGTCCAATTATTAACGCGTTGTACTCGGCCACATTATTAGAACATGGTCCGGTCAACGAGTATGCTCTAAGCAAGACATGCTTTTCCGGGGATACTAAAACGACCCCCACTCCTGAGGAGATTTTAGAACATCCGGGTGCGCTTGCCACATTGGTTGCGCGAGAAGCCCCATCGAAGTATAACTGCCACACTTGTTGATGTGAGGTAGTATTAACTTCGTGAGTTTCATCTGGCAGATCGTCATACAATTCGACTATATCTTTTGTAGGATTTTCCGCCAGAAGATCGCAAATAGCTCGTCCTTTAACCGATTTTTGTTGCTTAAAGTACAAGTCATATTGCGATAAAAGTAGAGCCCATCTGGCTAAACGCCAATTCATAGAAGCCGGCTGGGTCATGAATACGCGGACCGGATTTATGTTGGAGATGACATAAATCGTCTGCCCCACTAAATAGTGTCGCATTTTCTGGACGGCAAATACCAATGCAAGGCATTCCTTCTCGATCATTGGGTAGCGAGATTCAGCTCCTACCAATGTGCGACTCAAGTAATATACTGCTTGCTCGTGACCGTTATCGTCGTCTTGTGCAAGTAATGCGCTTAACGAATGGTTCGTCGCTTTGACATAAATCAAAAACGGTCTGCCCGATTTCGGTGCAACGAGGATAGGTGGGTTCGCTAGATATGTTTTAATATCTTCGAACGCCTTCTGACATGCTTCATCCCAAATGAACGACACGCCTTTCTTTGCGAGTTTAGAGAATGGTTGACATTTTCCGGACAGATTTGATATAAACCGACGGATATATGCCAATCGACCCTGCAATCCTCTGAGTTCTTTAAGATTTCTCGGGGGTTGCAGCTCATTTATCGCCTTCACTTTGTCAGGATCAATATGAATACCTTTTGTGGTGACGACGAATCCGAGAAATTTACCGCTCGACATTCCTAAGAAGGATTTAGTCGGGTTCATCTTTAGTTGATGAGTTCTCATCAGATCAAACATCGTCTTCAGATCATTAATGTGATCTTTTTTATCACGACTCTTAACGACCAAATCATCAACATAGCATTCAACGGTCTTCCGCAGATGTTCTTGAAAGATTTGCGTCATGGCTCGTTGGTACGTGGCGCCAGCATTTTTTAAACCAAAAGGCATAACCGTATAGCAAAAGACCCCCATGGGTGTTCTGAATGCTGTATGCTTTTCATTGTCTGGGTGCATCTTGATTTGATTATATCCCGAGAAACCATCCATAAATGACATTCTCTCGAATCCGCAAGTATTGTCAATAATGACGTCCGTAATTGGTAGTGGGAAGTCATCTTTAGGACAGGCGGCATTCAGATCTCTGAAATCAATACAGATTCTGATCTTTCCGGTCTTTTTAAGAACTGGAACAATGTTAGCTAGCCATTCAGGATGTTGTTCTTCTCTGATAAAACCTGAGTCGATCAACTTCTTGACTTCAGCTTCTATCGCTTCCATAATTTGCGGACGAAACCGTCTTTGTTGTTGTTTGACAGGTTTGACATCCGACTTTATGTTGAGGGCGTGCATTGCTACGTTCGGATCGAGTCCCGGCATATCTTCGTAATTCCAAGCAAAGACGTCGATATACTCTCTAATGAGGGCGATTAACTCTTCTTTCTCGTCTGGTGGAAGGTCACCACTGATAAATATAGGTTTCGGATTAGTTTCGTCACCCATATTAATTTGGACCACTTTATCCTCAGTAGGAGGTTCTCTTTGTTCAAATCGGTCGCCATATTGGATATTCATGTAATGTGTCCATGGGTCTTCCCAAATAGGTAATTGATCGTCCTCTTCAGTTGTAGAAGGATCGACTGTCGCCATGTTCGACATTAGGGCTTTGAATCTCTCTCCGATGCTTGTGTCAGAGTCCCACATTGAAGTGTCGGATGAATGCCCGCTTCCATTTATCAATTGGCTAATGATCTGTTGGCAATCTTCGTCATCAGATGACGAATTATAACCTAGACCTCTATTATGACTATAATAATTATCCGGTTTTCCTTTTGGTACATAAGTAGAACGGGGTGGAACCCTAACTCCTTGACCAAAATGAAGACCTTCACCAAGCGAGAGATCATAGCCTTGTCTCTCCATGTAATCATTAGCTTGCCAACTATACCGAGAGAAATGCCATCCAGGCTTTTCATCATCTGAATTGCTATCCAAGAAAAGATTAGGAGTTGGGGATGGATTCCCTTTCCCAAAGATTATTTCCTTCTCACCCCCTGTCTTTGCAGGTAGGATCACCGTTGTCCCAGCTGAATTTTGCAGATATTTCGTCGCCGTGCAGGACGAACGAATTGGCATGTGTAGATTAGGATTATCATACAATTCCTGCATTACGTCATTAAGACAAGGCGAATACTCTAAATCATTTTTTATTATTTCATCGGCAAGTTGCCAGTTACAACTTTCGTCCGACGATTCATCACCGTCCAGATCGATTACAAGAGGTTCAATGTCATTTAATACAAGACCTTCACTATAATCGAGCCCGGCTTCGGTATCAGCTTCATCTCCGCTGTCCGTACCATGGGCCGATGGTTCAGTTTCGGACTCAGCACCATATAGAAGGGAGTCAGTAAAATAGTTTTCTAACCCCTTGAATGGTTGCTTATCCGCGACCACCGTCTTAACCTCCTCATTAGCGTCGACATATTTCAAACACTGATGGAGGGTGGAGGGAACTATAAGATTACCGTGGATCCATGGACGACCCAACAGTAAATTATAGGAAGTTTCTGCATCAATCACATAGCATGTGACCTCAGACTTCAAATCTCCGAGTTGACACTTCACCCGGATTTTTCCTAACGGTCTTGATCCGCTAGTGTTAAATCCATAAATGACAGTTCCCGTTGAGGCTAACTTGCTGGCGGGAATCCCGAGGTGGTACATCAACCGGAGTGGCATGATGCTAACAGCGGAACCCGGATCGACTTGAATCCGGTTGACCATGCTCGAACCGATATATCCAGTAAAGTATAGCGGTCTATCATGCTTTGAGTTCCTGACTTGCATATCTTCCTTTGTGAAAGCGATGCAAGGGAATTTAGTGGCTGCCAGATTACAATGCTGCACTGACGACTCTGGCTCTTCAGGCATTGGTTTAATCTGAGTGAGGAATACCTCAGAATCAGCCAAGGCTTCTTGTAAAGCTATCCTGGTTTCCTTCGAGAGGCGCAATAACTCGTACAGCGTGATCCTTGCTGGGATATTGGCTAACTGAGTCATGACATCGAAGCGGTATGGGGCATTTGAACTTTCCGGTTTGTCTCGTCCAATTGGTTTACTGAAACGAGACTGCTTCGGAATTTGAACTTCTTTGGGTTGAGGTTCCTTTTCTTTCTGCTTAACAACTCTCTGAGGTCTCTCGGTTGCTACGGGTGGGGTCGTATCCACCCCCAGTTCTGCTAGAGTTTTACCATTAGAATTAGGAACTTCAGGATACTGGTAATGATATTCATTTCCACCTCTTGTTGCGAAAACTTCCTGTTCTTCATCAGAAAGTGGTAGAGCTGCTATCTCCTCATCGTTCTTCTCAGGAATCGCCGAGGCTCCGTAACAAGACTTTTCCTTTCCTTTGCCCTTCAATTTCTTCTTCGATGTGGATGTCGTCCACTGTTCGTCTTCGAGCAGATCCGGATGAACCCAAAGGATTTCGCCGTTAGGGGCCGTATGTGATACTAACCCTTTTTGGCGCTGTCCATGAGGGTCATCGTTGATGGTTTGCATCTTGACCTCTGACACTGATTCGGCTTGAAACCAGGATAATGGAACTGATCCGAAGCTAATAGAGACCGCGTTGGCGCCCACCTTCTTCTCCTTTGGCTTCGGGGTCACAATACCAACATCAATCAAGGTCTGTATCTTGTCTTTCAAGACATAACACGCCTTAGTGGGATGGTGGACCCTCCTATGATACGCACAGTATTTCGGGTCATTGGTTTTCTTCGCTTCCTCTTGGTTTGTGACCGGTGGAAGCTTAATCTTGTTATTATCCAACAGATATTTGAAGATGACCGGCACTTCATCATCTTTGAATGAATACTCCTTTGGAAACCTGGGCTCAGAAGGCTTAAACTGATTCTGAGGCTGCTGATTCTGATTTGGCGCCAGCTGGAATGACGACTGCTGCGGCTGCTGTTGAGGCGGCTGTTGTGACGTCTGATGCGCGTCGACAGCGGCTCCTGACCCTCTTCCCCTGCCTCGAGGATTGAAGTTCTGTTTCTGGTTTTGATTATTGTTTGATGGCTGACCCCTTTCCAAATTCCTCCTTTTGAGAAATCGTTCAGCCTGTTCACCTCTAACCTTCAACTCCTTCCAGGTCTTAGAGGGTACAACCCCCATTATCTCCAGCACATCCAGAGACAGATTGTTGTGACATGTCTGCAGGATGAATTCTTCGGTGAGTGGATCTCTGCAGTTCACCGCTTTGTTTCGGAACCGTTTGACAAAGACGTCAACTGATTCCCCGTTCTTCTGTTTCTCGTCCAACAACGAGCCAATGGACACCTCCGTGTCGTCATCGAAGAAATTAGTGAGGAACAGTTCTTCCATATCTCCCCAGCTATTGATGCTTCCGGGTTTCAGGCGTCGGTACCAATCGAAGGCAGGCCCGCGCAGGGTTCCTACGAATGACCGTACCATCAGGGCTTCATTCCCTGATATTGCGCCGAGATGCGACTTGAAATAAATCAAGTGCTGAGTTGGTGAACCACTGCCATTAAAAGGAGTAAAGTTAATCAAATTAAATTTAGGGGGATAAGGAATTAGATCCCACTCCCTCGG
>BQKN01065748.1:31540-51738 GCA_022839385.1 Asparagus kiusianus | reverse complement strand
ATAAAGATATAAGCCCAAAAGAAATAATCAAATTA
The DNA here is from genome assembly GCA_022839385.1 of Asparagus kiusianus. Taxonomy (NCBI): domain Eukaryota; kingdom Viridiplantae; phylum Streptophyta; class Magnoliopsida; order Asparagales; family Asparagaceae; genus Asparagus; species Asparagus kiusianus. The sequence goes on along the minus strand of BQKN01065748.1, from coordinate 51,703 downwards.
TTTGATCACATGTGTGACGCCCCTAGGTTCACACAAGGCTGCAGTCCTTGGTGAAACCAGGAATGTCAAACCTGCCATGCACCACACCGTGCAATAACATGTTTCACCATCACAATTAACATCTCTCTAGTAGAGTTAACAACAGGTGTAGGTACAAAGCAAGTAAAAGATAATACAAGAGATACTGAGGAAATGAAAGAGATCAAAATAGTATTTCATCATCCAACACACAGGAATACAAAGTCAATATCTGAAATGCATAAACAGGAATTCTTAACAAGTCTCAAATACAATAAGTCTGAGTTAAAGAAATAAGGCATACCGCCTTTACAACTTCTAGAATAAACTCTCAAATATCTAAACTAAAAAGTCTACAGTGGAGCTCAAAAGTAAAATATATCTAAAATAGACAGCTGACGCTAAAGTGCATCGTGTCAACCTGCGACACTCCGGGCTCCTGGCTCGTTACCTGAAAGGGGGAGGGACAACGAGCGTCAAAGCGCTAGCGAGTAACATCACAACCAAACCCCAAGGGAAAAGGGCTCGTTGTATAAGAAAATACAGATAATATATAATAGATCTAAAATCATTGATCTCACTAAAGAGGGTTTCAGTATTTAGGGATTTACAGCACGAGAATAGGTACGTCGAGCGAAATAATCCAAACAAGGAAACCCTCATGTATATACCTTAAATCTCAAATTGTAAATCCCCAAATACTAAACCCAATGTTCTAATACAGTAATAATGATAAAAGAAATACAACAAACACCAGAATGTAATTACAGAGCTGTAACATAGTTTACATGAATATCACAATATTGTGTCGAAACCTACACAAGTGTCAAACCAAATCTCTTAATCATCATGTTGTGAAATGTGATATAATAATCACATGCCGGGTTAAGGACCATATTCGATACAAGAACTAACTATCGTAGTTTTCCAAGCTCATGGAATAAGTGACAGTTGTCCAACACGAGGGCTGAGAGGGATTATAGTCCAACACGAGGACTCCTATAAATCACAGTCCAACACGAGGACTTTCATAACTCACAGTCCAACTCGAGGACTTCTATAAATCACAGTCCAACACGAGGACTTTTTATGGATTATAGTCCGACACGAGGACTGTAGAAGTAGTGAAAGATTGCTACGATACATGTGGTAGGATCTACTTATCTAAATCATAACCAAATCAGTGTATATGTCCCAAATTCATACCCTCAGGTCATCTATCATGCAGGGACACATAGTGGGACTAATAACCAGGTCAGATAATCCAAACAAACCCCAATTAGGAGTGAAAATAGTCTAATACAGCAAACCTGGAATTTCTGCAACAGAGTATCGTCGGTCGACCGATCCGGTCGACCGAACTCTGATAAAAATCAGAACGGTCGACCGAAAAATGACGCGGTCGACCGAAATCAAATCACGGTCGACCGAATAATGCTTCGGTCGACCAAAATCCAGTCGCGGTCGACCGGATCCCTAACTCGAGCTCAGCGGTCGACCGTGTCGGTCGACCGCCGAGCGATAGAACCCACATCTTGGGTTTTCTGTCAACTATCCAACCTAAAATAAAATTTGATGATCTGATATAACAAGGGTTACATGACTAAACCAAAGTTCAAAATCTACCTTTTGATATACGCAAATCTTGGAAACCAAAACAAAAGTGTTTTAAAAGCCTGTATGAATAATTTACTCTTGTTTAGGAAAACTGTTCAGATCCAAATCTTCATTTTTATAGAACATTGGCAAATTTGAAAACTGGAAACTTGATTCTTATAATCCCTAACATAAAGATCTCGATTTTATATGAAGATACCTCTTTGGCTTATCAGAAACTCATAAAACAAACAAAAATTCGAAATAAATCAGAAATGAATAGGGGTGAGGGATTGGGCGAGATGATACTCGCCTTGGTTGCTGTTCGAACTCCCGTTGAGGATCTCCTTCTACCTGAGCTGTAAACTCCCAAGCAGCTCCTCCAGATTTCCCAAAATCACCAGGTCCAGATTAGGGTTTTGAGGAAGAAGAAGAAGAAGAAGAAAAAGAAGGAGAAGGAGGAGGCTAGGGTTACGTTTTGGGGGTTCAGCCTTGTCTCCTGGGTTGAGTTGGTTTAAATACCAACTCCCCAACCCGACCCGAAACCCAATAGCCCAAATAACTAAAACCCGCACCCAAACATGTAATAAAACTCTCTGATTTGCTGATCGGTCGACCGCGCCGGTCGACCGCGTCGGTCGACCGATCAGCACAAAAATGCCTGCCGAAGGCATTTTACCTGCTGATCGCCAACTCACTCGATTTTCTCTCACTTGCAAACACGTTCCCAAACACTGATAAACATATATATATACATATATACTACAGAAATTTTCGGGGTTTTACAACATGCATGCTTGTGCGTCTCACCTAGTACTATTCTAAAAGTGCGTAAGATGTTAAAACTTTACGTACTTTTAAACTTTCGAGTTCTATTTTAAACTTTCGGGTTCCATTCTAACTTTCGGGTTCTATTTTAAACCTTCGGGTTCCATTCTAACATTTGAGTTTTTTCATTTTAAGATTATTATCTTGAGCTTTGGTTTGCTGTTATGGCTCCTTCAGAGAAGATTCCTAGAACGCCCCTGCCCCTTAATGATCAAAGTAACTGGGCAATGTGGTCTACCATTATCACCAATACCTTATATGACATTGGTCTGCTTGATCATCTCACTAGTACGGGACCAATTCTACCGTCCATCAACACTTTTGTAGGTGTCAAAAATTACCTATAGGTTACCACACGTAACTCGAGACGAAGAGAAGACGATGAACATTATTATCCAAGTTAAGGAGATTTATCTAATGTCAACAAATGCATGAAGCAAGTTGACCAGGCATACAAGTTAACGAGACGATCAAATGATGATGAAACAACTCGACCGGGAGTGACGTTTTGACCGTAAAGGATGAAGCATCTGTCATGTCTCACTCATCCCATGGGTGTCTCACAAATGGATTGTAGATCATTTTTCGAGCTTTCTAACGCACCTTAGATCACTTCGTTCTGAGATCGTACGAGAAAGTTAGAATCAAAATAAGGTTAGTGTCTTAGCCAGGACCGTGACTGTCTCGGCCAGGGTTGGACTGTCTCGGCCCTGGTAAAGACTGTCTCTCTTTGAATCTGAAGAAGCTCAAAAGATGAAAGTTATAGATTTCTCCTCTAGATTTCCAATGCATCTTAGATAACTTCATTCTAAGGTCGGATGAGAGAGTTAGAGGCAAAATAGCGGAGAGACACTTGCACTGTCTCGGCCAATGCCGAGACAGTTGGATTGTCTCGGCCCTAGTAGAGACTATCTCGCTTTGAATCTAAAGAAGATAAAAAGATGAAATTGTATATCTCCTTGTTAGCTTTCCAACTCATCTTAGGTTAACTCATTCTGAGGTCGTATGAGAGATTTAGAGGCAAAATAGCAGAGAGACACTTGCATTGTCTCGGCCAAGGCCGAGACATTTGAACTATCTCGGCCCTAGTAGAGACTGTATCGTTTTGAATCTGAAGAAGCTTAAAAGATAAAAGTTGTAGATCTTCTCATTATCTTTCCAACTCATCTTGGATCAACTTATTCTAAGATCGGATGAGAGAGATAAAGACAAAATACCAAAGATAGTATAAACTATTTCGGAATTCTGAGATAGTGTTTGTATCTTGGAGAAGAATATAGATTTTGGCCATGATTCTATTCAAATATGAATAAACTCAAATAGATAAAAGTTGTAGATCTCTTTAACAGCTTTTCCAATGCATCTTGAATCACTTTATTTAGAGGTCATATGAGAGAGTTAGAGGTAAAACAAGAGGAGACACTCTAACTGTCTAGGCTAAGGCTGAGACACTCTGAGTGCCTCGGCTAAGGCTGAGACACCTTGAGTGTCTCGGCCAAGGCAGAGACTCTTTAAGCATCTCGACCAAGGCAGAGACACTTTGAGTGTCAGCCAGCCTAAAAAGCTGTTTCAAAACCGTTTTTGCCTGTTAACCGCCTAGATTTGTTCCAACTGATCTAATGCTATCCTATAATATGGTAAATATTGGCCTTCTTGTTTTGATGATGATTTACAAACAATTTACATCTAATATTATTTGACTAGTGTTTGTGTTTTATATTTATTCTAGGCAAACAATATGTTGGAGGATGGATGGAATAGAGCTTTAACGATAATATCCAATGGAGGTTGGCGGAATAGTAGGTGAAGCTATGTACAATTCAAGTTGAAGATCCAAGTTCAAGCTTCATCCGCAAGTGTACCAAGTTGAGCTCATTGAAGGCCTTCATCAAGCTTGGGTAATTTAGTTTAGGTGTTATATTATGTGTGTTAAGTACGTTAAGCTCAATATAATATGCACACATATTTTATTGGTTTCTTTGTATATATATATATATATAGTTATATATATATATACACAAGTTAAGTTTTAGTTTCTATGTATATTTAGTTATATATATACATACATGGTTTTGAGTTTTTAATTTTTAATATGAAACAATTGAATATAATTAGAAAACATATTTTTGTTTCATACCTATATGCATTTATATGATTTCATAAATATCAATTTTATTTAGTTCAATGAAATCATATTTTAGTGCATTATATGTGTATTTTGATAAAATACTATATTCATTGTTTATAGACTTTATAACAATAGCTTACATCTTTCTTCAGGTCTATAAAATTATTTTGTAATGTTTCAAAACATGGTTAAGCTAAAATATCAAAACTCATATGTTTACACTTACATGTTTTGGACTATTTTGTAAAATAATGATATTTCTTATTTGGGAAGTCTTTTTACAAATCAGTCTTTGTAGCATGTTTATTATCATGTCTACAATCATTCCCCAAAGTTTTATATTTTTTTGAATTTATTTGGTATTTTTAAACAGTGTTTTAAAATCAGCAAACTATTTTTAAACCTGAAGATTTCATATATCAGTTCACGGTCGACCGCGCCCTTGTTTTTCCCTCAGGATACAGTAGAAACTTTCACGGTCAACCGTCAGCTTAAAAATTCCCACGGTCGATCGCCATGGTCGACCGTGTAAGTCTTTGAAAATTTTCTGGGTTTCTTAGCTGGTCGCGGTCGACCGCGAGTTTTCCACGGTCGACCGCCGTATGCCCAACGGTTCTTTTTGTACAGAATTATATTCCTGATTTTTGGGATTTTTGTTGTTTTGTTTTGGGGTTTTTGCTGTTGTTTTCTCTTCCTATATAAACCCTCAAACCCCTTCTATCTCAGTAACCCAATGGATAGTTTTAAAGAAGTTTAAAAGAGTTTTGAAAAGGGTTTTAGTTGGGTTCAAAGTTTGTTTGATTTGTGAAGATTGTTTTACAAGTGGAGAAGATCATCTACAGTGTTTGAACTTTATTTTAATCCTCCTCTCCAACTTGATTTTCAGAGAAGAATTCCTAAACTCTATTTCTAGCTATTTATTGTTTTGTTCATAATTTCTATATGCTAGATTTTAATTGAGTTTAGTTGTTTTGATTTTCTCATTGCTTACACACACAACCTTTGAGCTTATTGTATTTACATTCATAGTATAATTTGGGTTGTGGGGAGTTGTAATAATTGAGTGTGAGCTTTCATTGTGTTCTCATCTATTGTAGAGAACAAATTTATTATTTGTTACAATTGTGATATTATAAAGTTTTCGGTTAGCTAGAAAACTGAGTGTGGGGAGTGGACATTGATCGGTGAACGTTGAAAACCGACATTGTGAGTGTGAGTGTATACGTTGTTCGGTAAGCGTTGAAAACCGACACTGTGAGTGATTGTGAACGTTGATCGGTGAACGTTAAAAACCGACATAGTGTGGTTATAAACATTATTCGGGTGAGCGTAGAAAACCCGGTCGTGATAGTGGATTTCTCCCCAGGAGTGGGGAGCGGAGACGTAGGACGGAAGGTCCGAACTCCGTGATCATTTGCTTGTGTTTGAGTTTGCTTTGGCGTTTCATTTGTGCTTAGTGTTCATTACATTCTTGTCGCCATCGTAAATTCCCTATCACATTTGTAGATTGTTTATTTCACCCTTGTGTTAGTTTATATATCATTGCATATATTTTTATCATATATGATATATCTCATTTTTCATATTACTTATCCTAGCTCACATATCATGTTGTATTTCATACTTGCTAGGATAACTTGTTAATAGTTTTTAATTGGTATAAAATCGGGATTAGATTAGCATAAGACCCTAATCACCCCCTTTAGGGTCTAACAGTTGGTATCAGAGCTTGGTGCTCTTTGATTTAAGGTCTAATCACCTTGAGTTAAAGATCCGAGCTATCTTTTTGTGCTAATCCAATTTTTAATTTTTATATCTTGCTTGCTTTTTATATTATGGATATGCATGGTTTAGGTTATGCCATTAATATTGCTCCTAGATTAGATAATTTCCCTTATGCCCAATGGTGCGTTAGATTTAAACTTTTTGTTCAATCTAGACACTTTGATTTATGGGAAATTATAGATAATACTTATATTGTACCCACTATAGAGAAACCCAAGTGGAGTAAAAATGATAAAAGATTGTTTACCATGAACAAGATTGTGTTAGAATATATGCTTAATGCACCTGGTTCTTCTATTTCTAACAACCTTGCTCATTTTGATAGTGCTTACAAATTGTGGATATTCATAGAAGCACATCATGGTAACTTGGAGGAGATCCAAAAGATAAGAGTGAATCAGCCTTTCTTATCCGAAAATAGAGCTTCTGAAGCCTATAAATACAGCCCTAGGGACTTCATTTTAGACATATCTGGAATTCTTGATCCTCGGTGAAGCCCTGCTGAATTGAAGACTAAAAGAGTACGAATTTTAGAGGAGAGGAGGAGGTCGGATCGGGTTCTTCAGCATAAAGAAGAAGAGTTCATCAGATCTATAGTTCCCGGTTCCTTCCCTTGAGATCGTACTTAGCTGCGATCTCGAGAGAGTGGTTATCTCGCTGTTGCCGAGATAATCGATTCGGTTTCTTGATTCCTTCACGAATCAACGAAGCTCCGGATCGATCTGATCGTTTAGTAGTCCACGGATATCAATGTCCCCGTCATAGGCAAATATCCCACACAAGTAGCGGGAGATAAACGTCTGTTGAGTTTGTTTGAGGAAATTGTAGCTTTTAAATTTTCATTGTGTAAAGGTCTTATAAAAAGACTATTTCTTTTGAATTTATTGTAATGCCCAAAGTTATAATGGATTCATCAATGAAAATAATTTTTACCCCAAATAAGCTGGCGACCATAGTAGGAGCCAACAGCCTCGCTGCCGAGACTGTCGTGCCACAGCCATCGATCAAGATCCCTATAAATGAAGAGGCCGAATACGAATTAGATCAGTAGAAATTCGAGGAGTACGTCTCCTCCTCCTCCTCCTCCAGATCCATCTCTCCTTGTAAGTGCAGGAAGGTCTCCTCCTCCAGGAAGGCCCATTGGTCTTCAGATCTGAAGACCCAAGAAGACGATCTCTTCGCTGTCATTGCTGCAGTTGCACATCGTGACGACCTGATAGTGTCCGATGAAGCTAAAGCCACAGATCCAGACACCTACTCTATTAAGGAGTTGACTGTTGAAGGCGTACCAACTTTACCGAAGAGGGCTCGTCAAAAGCGCCGCTAACGTCTCGCTCGTCAATTCGCTAAGGCTTTGGAGTAAGTGGATGGGCTCCACTACCAAGAGGATCTAAAGATTAGGAGACACCAAATGGCTAAACCATCGCCACAACAAGCTTCGGGAACCTCCTCCCAACCACCTACTAACGAATCGGTTCGTGTCAAACGGAACTGTTCTACTCTTGAGGAGCACATCCAAAAGCGCCACGCACTTCTTGCACACGTCCAAATCCTTATGCATAAAGCATAAGAATTATAAAAAAGGAGGTGTTCAAAAGGCCACCAAGATCTAAGCAGGTTTGAGTGTCGAAGGCCAAGTCAGTGCTTCTACCCAACAAGAGACACCAGTCCTGTTTCTCGCTCGATTCCAGATCCAAAGCTGGTTCCCAGCTTTCGTCAAGTTCAGATCTCGCTCCTTCTAATCCCATACCTACGGTGAAGCTCCACGTCAATATAGACATATCTAAAAGCAAGAAAACAATGACGAACCGTCTAAGTCCTTTGCATGAAGATCGTGGCAAGGTTCCCGTTAGAGAACGCTTGGGCCCAGTGAATGAACCCCGAATACCTCATCGAGTTGGGGGTCGCACACGCTTTTGCAATAATTTGAAAGCTTCCTATAATGGGAAAACCCCTATTACTAACCGCTTCAGACTACGTGTCGAAGTCCAAGAGCCCGTTGAGGTCCTGCACTTACGAAGGCTAACTCCAAACGTGTGACTCTTGAAAATGCTAACAAAGCGTTATATCCCTAGAAGGAAACGTATTTGTCTGACGATGATAACATTATACTTGGGAAGTTATGCTAGCACACGATAGGCTACTCCGACAATCATGTCGATGAGTTGTACTATCGGGCTAGGGGTACAAATAAATCTCAAAAAAGAAGTACCCAGGAAGCGGACTCTCACTGTCCGTGTACCAAAATTATCCGGGTAGTATTATTAGAATATAGCTACCCTAAGATCCATCCACAGAGGGTCTTCGTATTCTAAAGGCTTTCCCCTAAAGCGTTGAAACCACATCAATGTGTTTCCGTAAAAGAAAGTCAACCGGTCAAGATAACGAATTCCCTGAAGTCACTATCAACATGGTCGACAAGGGAAATGTTCTGATTGCTGCAAATGGTTCGAATCTTAACTTTTCTCCAGGAAAAGAAGTCAGTTCAGGAATATCCCAACTAATATCTCGGCTCCAGCTAGAAGTCATCGGACATAGTGATCACCTGAAAATCCATGAGGGAACTCATTCCAATGATGAACTCTCAGATTCTTGTTCTGCAATTGTCTCTGACGATACAATGTCTAGCGTGAAACAAGCTCGAGAAGTGTTCATGATTAACACCGAGCAAGTGTCCAAAATTATTGAGGATGCTCTGGCTAAGCAAAAAGAGAACTTCAAGTTGGAATTGGAAATTGCCATAATGCGGATGAAGGAAGAGCATGACCAATAGATCCAAGCTTTGTTAGGTCAAATCGATGAATCCAGTCATCACAATAATGCCTACCGAGCAGGTGGCGATTCCAACATGGACGAACATCTCGATGCAGATAACCCTTCTGTTGACCAAAACTCTAGGGGTGGTCCCACTAAAGATAACGATGCTGGAGGTGGTCCCACCGAAGATGACAATGTCGGGGGTGGTTATGTTGTTCCTTTTAGAAATCATCCAAAGCATTATTCAGATGAGGACAAAAAGATAAAAGACCTCGAGAGCAAAATCAATGCTCTGATGTCTGCTCAAGAGGTGAAGAAGATCGGTATTCTGTGTCCTTACCCAAGAGAGTGGGAATCAATTCCATATCTGGCTATGTTCAACCTGATCAACTTCATGCCATTTGACGGGAAGGGCTCGCCCACTCAGCATCTAATTTACTTCAAGTCTCACTTGGGTGTGATTTCTGGGAATGAATCCCTAATGGTCTGGTCATTCATCGGCACCATTCGCGGAGCTGCCTTTGAATGGTACCGTCGTCTCAAACTGGGGGTATCAACAACTGGGATAACATGGAGAACCTGTTCCTCAGCAAGTTCTTTGATGATGACACTGAGGTGTTAATCAGGACACTCTTGATGAGAAGCATAAATACAGAGAGTCGGTGGACACCTTCGTCAAACGCTTTTGTAATCAGGCTATGAACTGCAAAGGATCCCGTCATAGAGGAATTTATCTTACAGACCTGTCATAACTACCTATCCATTGATATTTTGGAAGTTATGAGAGTAGCACGGTCTAAGACCTGGAAAGAGTTAAAGGTGCGCGGAGAACATGCTGAACGCTTCTTAAGAAGGAAGAAAGCCGAGAGAAGCCAACCGACGGCTAACCTTTCGAACTCAAGCTTCGTCTCTCGTGGTAAGGGGAAGGCACCTACAATAGTTATTGACATTAATCAGATGTCACAACAACAACCCCGGAGACAACGAAATACTTCGGATCTGAAACTCCAAAAAGAGTACTCTTTCAAGGACGAAGACATTTCGGTCATTTTTGAATCCCTCCTCGAAAACAACAAGATCAAGCTACCACCTATCATAAATTAGGAGAAAGCTAATAATACTTCGAATCCAAAGTACTGTGTGTACCACAGGAGGATCCTTCATCCCACCAAGGTTTGTTTTGTCCTCAATAATAGTATCAAAATCTTGGTTGAAGCTGGTGTCATAATGCTAAATTAATCTGCATCATCACTCCGAAGAGTATACGAGTATAAACTGCTTCTCAATACTCCAACGGGGCACACGAGTATAAACTATATCCCTGACTTCGAAAAGTATACGAGTATAAACTGCTTCTCAATCCTCCAACAGGTGCATGAGGTTAAACTGCTCCCTACATACTCCATCAGGTATATGAGCCTAAACTATTCCTTACCCTTGACGGGAAGTTCCTGGAGAGTAGTACACATAATATTCTTAAGGATAACCCGATCATTCAACTGAGTACAATATGCTCCTCATTGGACCTAGTTTCACAAAGAAAGCTGGGGGTGGATAATTCATGTAATGGGAAGTTCCCGAAAGAATGCTATATAGTATATTCTTAGGGATAACCCGGTCACTACAAAAAAATGATGAATAAGGAACTCTCATTTGGACTCTGAATGTCCAAAGGGTGAAACATATCTCATTGTCAAAATCAAATTCACCAAACTCCAAGCACTCTTTTGCTGAGACAAGATTTGATCACTTTGTTGGATCGATCTTCCCTCACAAAAAACTCCTACTGGTGTTTGATGATTCACAATCTTCCGTCACAAAATCCCTCACTGATCAAATTAATTGACGGTGGGTCCACTAAAATTCTTCCGGGTTTAATCCACTCAAATCTCCGTTGTGTCTGTGACCTCAACACTCCCATTGTTAGAGTCTAGATATAATGCTTGGAATTTTAGTCTGCTAATCTTTGATAATTGTCAAACCTCTTAGTGTTAAGTCCTTATCATTTGACACCAAGAACCCCTACTGAGTGATTTGTACAAGTCAACACTCTCACTGTGATTTGTACTCCCACTCCTACTAATTAACTCGATCAAACCTTCCTACAGTTAGGGCCACAACCAAAATCCTCTCTCGATTCCTTCCATGAACGAGAGGCTCACTTTCAAATTGGGTGATCAAACCTATAAAAGTTAGGATTGTCTCAAACCTCCACTCGGTCAAACCTATAAACAATTAGAGCCAAAATCGGAATTCCTCTTTCGATAAATGAAAGGCTTCCACTCTTTCCCCTTCAGTCAAACCTATAAAAGTTAGGGCTGAAGTCAGAATCTCATTTCATACCAGGTAACAAATCCTATAAAAATTAGGGTTATCTGTATCTATTCGATTCTCAGAGTGGAGATCGTACTCTTAGTGTCACCTACCTGGATTCTCGAAGTGGAGATTCCACTTTAAGTTTCCTTTACAACTGAAGATAGAATATAAAATTCTTCCCCTCCAGTATCGGGTTCGTCTTTACCCCAAGAGAAGGCATCACTTTTTTTCAACTCCTAAAATCCGCGCCTTACACGCTGTTTTCGGGAAAAGTTGCTGTTTTCATTGCTTTGAGATCTGTTACAACTTCAGACGTTACAACAAAATCAAATGAAAAGTCGATCTTTTTATAAGATCTACTTGTGCAATAAAACAAAGATTACAACTTTATCAAAAATAAACACGAGATCCCGTTTTGGTGCGGTCTCGCTTGCGTGGGTCTTTTGCCTATGACGAGGACGTCAATATCCGTGGACCACCGGTCAATCTAGATCTGATCCGATAAAATCGGGCAGAGTTTTGTCTATCCACGGAGGGATATAGAAACAGAACTTCGTCGATCCGCGTGAGATCTAGAAGTTTTAAAGCGTATATCTCGGATAAAGCGAGATAATAGCTCTTCTTAGTATCACCGCTAAGGGGCAACACTAAGGAAAAAGAAGAGGGTGAATGAAGGGTTGATGAAGAACTCTCACTCCTCGCTCCGGCAGGGCTTCGCCGCTTCAAAATTCAGATCCAAAACTTCAGCCTTGCTCCTCAAGAAATCAGCCTTGATCCAAAAATTCCAGCCAAGCACCAAGAGCCAAAGCCTCTCCAAAATCACAACCAAGAGCCCCCTCAAATGAAGGCCAAGGGGGCCTTTTTATAGCAAAAAGAGGGGGGGACCAAGGGGACACGTGGACACCCCCTTGGGGTGTCTCGGCCAGGCCGAGACACCCCTGGGGTGTCTCGGGTTGGCCGAGACACCCCGGGTGTCCCGGTTCAGTCCGAAACCCTTCGGTATGCTCGTTTGATTGTTTCGCTGTAGATTCTTCGCCCGAACTTGGATTTGAGTGATTCTGGGTGCGTTGGAAACCCGACGAGGAGTTCTACAAGATCCGGTGATTGGATCATCTGTAGGATGAATGATTCACGAAGGGCGTTGTTCTTTTTGTAAACATTACGGGGCCCTAGATTTAGCCCGTGCCTTCGTTGTTCGTCGCTTCACTTCAATCGTTCACCGACGTTAATCGAACCCCTGTGGATCGGATAGTGACGTTCATCGTCATTCTTTAACACTGAGCTATTCGTGGAGACCTATCGGCAATTTTTGATGCCTACAGATACCCCCTCCAAAGTGTTCCGGACTCGTTTCTTTTATAGAAGAGACCGGAATACTTTGGATATGATTGGTCCAGCCTTCAGTCGGCATAAAGGACCTGTGGTTAGCTTTAACTCTTGGCTCCTTCGATTTTCGGTTTATCCGATGCTTTGATGAATAACCGAAGTTTTTCTGGCGCTGCGTTTATTGTCTGGCCATCGTCGGAATCTCGAGTCTATAGCTGGTGAGTTGAGTTTGGCTCGTGTCATTGGGTTGACTTTTGAACTTACTATCCCTGTCACATCGTGTTGACTTGGGGTTTCGGATCACTGTGAGTTGACTTTTCGTCGTGACGCGCTGAATGGCGTCGACCTGGGGTTACACGTTGACCGGCGTTTACCCAAGGGTTTGGAATCACCGTGCGTTGACTTCTCGTCGCCACACGTTGACTTTTGTCGCTACGCGTTGACTTTTCGTCGCCACGCGTTGACTTTTGTCGCAACGCGCTGACCGGCGTTGACCTGGGGTTACGCGTTGACCGGCGTCTACCCTAGGGTTTCGAATCGCCTTGCGTTGACTTTCGTCGCCACGCGTTGACTTTTTGTCGCCACGTGTTGACTTTTGTCGCAACGCATTGAATGGCGTTGACCTAGGGCTACGCGTTGACCGGCGCCACCCTTAGGGTTCCGAATCACCGCGTGTTGACTTTTCGTCGCCACGCGTTGACTTTTGTCGCCACGCGCTGACCGGCGTCGACCTAGGGTCACGCGTTGACCGGCGTTGACCCAAGGGTTTTGAATCGCCGTGCGTTGACTTTGTCGCAACGCGCTGATCGGCGTTGACCCAGGGTTACGCGTTGACCGGCGTCTACCCTAGGGTTTCGAACCGCCGTGGGTTGACTTGTGGAATTCATTAATATTTCCAACCATCGGCGAAGAATTGACATTTTCAAAAACATCGGGGGGCAAAAAATGTTCCGTTTTGGGGTCAAAACAAGATTCGGGGGGTCAAAACCGGGTCAAAACACCCCCGGGGTGCCTCGGCAAGGCCGAGACACCCTTGGGGTGTCTCGGCATTGCCGAGACACCCATGGGGTGTCTCGGTTTTGCCGAGACACCCCTAGGGGTGTTTTGGCTTTGCGGTCCCCCCTTGTGATGTTTCGTCCTTTTCCCACTTTGTCTTGTTCCTCCTTCATTTCAAATTTCAAAAGAGGTTCCTCCTTTCCTCTTTCTTCTTCCTCCATCTAGCTTCCTCCATTGATTTCCTTCTTCCAAGAACCCATCATCTTTTCAAGGAATTTTGGATTTTTGGCGCGTACCCATTGGCCGGAATTGTTTCTTCCAATTAGGGTTTCATTCTCCTTCTCCAAGCTCGAATCTTGGCCCTTGAAATTAGGGTTCTCACACCTCTTGATTTGGGTAAGTTCCCTTCCACAATCCTCTCATTTCTTTGTAAAGATTGCATCTTTATGTTTGTAGTGGGCTAGGGGTTGTGTATGCACAATGTTTTGGGGTGTTTTGTGCAAAAGAGGAGACATGGCCGAATTTTGAGGGCTTATTTGCAAAATAGGACTGAAATTCGTGGGGTTTTTTGTGCAAAAATGGTGCTGAAATTTGGAGGCTTGGATTCATGCCCATTTGATCAAAAGAGGTGAGGGGTGCTTTATGCAAGAGGATTGAAGGATTGTTGAGGGGTTTATTTGCAAAACAGCCCATAAATGTTTTAAAGGGGCTTATTTGCAAAAGGGCAGTGAATTTGAGGCTGAAATCTAAGGAGTTTAGACCACAAATTCATGATCAAATTTTTGATAAAGTCATGTGGGAACCCAACCAAAAATTTGTGGAGGGGCTTTTGTGCAAAATTGGCTAAATTCGGCAAAAGGGTTTATTTGCAAAATTTAACCAAAATTGTGGGGTATTGGGGTGCTATATGACTGATTATGATGATCATGACCCCGATCACGCGTGTCCTTGACCCGAATTTGGCTTTGAACACGAAGAGTATTTTGGGTATTTCACCAAAACTCACCGCGAAAATGGTAATTATTGTCTCTCGCGCACGAAATTTGTAGGTTTAATTAGACTTCAACTATAAAATCCTATTTATTTATAGGATTTCAATTTTAAGTGCATAATTTCCCTTTTTTAATATTTTGTGTCTGCATATTGTACCTGATATACTGCCTTTTATTGCAGGTTCGCGATGTCTCCTCGTCGCTCTCGACCTTCCAGGAGTCGCTCCCATTCGCAGCACAGCGAGGAGGAGGCTCCCGCTGTATCTTCTTCAGTGGCCTCTTTCTTCGGGGGTGAGAATTTATATTTTCTGTATCCCCGATTGACCTCTTCGCGGGTCATGAAGGAAGAACCGATACCCCTCTCGCGGGGGTTAAGGTTACGGACTTGTTTTGCTTAGCCAATTCAAATTTTCGGATATATTGGGCGATCTCGTGTCGTCTTACACCTTACAGGTCGGTGTGTGTCATTACGGTATTTACGTGATGACGCATGCCGTCCTCCCGGTGTAGGACACTCAAAATCGTCTCTCCAATTATCCCGCGAATAATCTCATTTCGCCTTTATGAGATAGATTTTCTGATTCTATCCTTGTGATTTGTTGCAGTTGAGTTTCCCGGTGGTAGCCTTCCTTCTTATGCCAATACCGGTTGCAGCCGTGAGGTCTTCTCTTCGGCTTCTATTAGGCAGGCCATTGATCCACTCCCGCAATTCGACAGAGATCGTTCAGACGAATCCTGTCGCTTGATACGGGATGGAGGGCGTCACTGTTTATGCCAACTCATCACCGATGCTCCCCTTACCATGGATTCTTCGTCCACTCAGTCTTTGAAGAAGCCGGATTTTCTGTTCGGAGATCATACCGAGGATCCCGCCACATTGGTTCTCACCGAGGAGCACTGGCTGACTCTTGATGAGGGAGCTTTTCTGTACATTCCCTCCGTTCCTCGTCACTGTTCCTTCACTTATCTGGAAGGACAGGCCGTGGAGCGGCGGATGTCTTGGCACCTCACTGATGACGCTGAACGAGTTCAGTGCGGGTATGCTTCTCATGGCAAGACTCCTGGTTCTGGCGGATATCATCATGTTCGTGGCCTTCGACCCGGGATTATGGGTCTTGACACTGCACCCCCAGGCGAGGTGTCAGCAGCTGCTCCTACTGTGAGGAACCGTCTGGCTCAGCTCGGGAGAAGACTACCTCCACCAGACTATCGATGCTATGGTTGGGCTTCTTCATTAGCCAAGGGATGGTGGACCCGCATGACCGGTTACGTCTTGGGGCGCTGGGAGAAGGATCTGAAGAATAGTGGCTTGTATGCACCCATACGAGCTACCATGTATGGACTTCCAGTCAGCTGCCGCCATTTCTTGGCGTTGTTGGAGACGTACATGCCTGATAGCAACACATTCCTGACCAGCGACGGAGAGCTAGGGTTGGCCCTCCATGAGATGCATCAGGTTTCCGGTCTTCCGATGGGAGATTGCCCATATCAGGAGTATTTTCCTTCGAACCAGCAGTTGGGGTGGTTGAAGAAAGATAATCCCGATATGTATGACACTCTCTGGGATCTCACCTGTCATTATTACACCTCTTTGATCCAGAGTTCTCCTCCAGCAAAGACGAAGAAGAAGGTCAGCTTAAAGCAGTTTGCTTCATATTTGTTCCAGATTTTGGAGGGTGATTCCAGCGGGCCCATCCGTGAGCTAGATGTCCTGACCTTCACTGCTATCAACGAGTTGATGGAGAAGAGCGAAGCTCGTTCCTATACCATCGCCAGTGCTGAGGGAGCCTTTCCTGCAGGGACCAAGTTTCGTTCGTTCCTCCGCCGTGCATAGAAGTCTATTGAGCCTCGGTCTCTGTTAGCAGGCTACCTCGCCCTCTGGTTGAAGAAGTGTGTTGTTCCGCACCAGTCTTCAGACGCCCTATCTCTCGAGGTGCTCTTCCCCGCGGTTCAACTGGCTTATGGGAGGGAACTTTCTCTGCTCCCGACGATGGTTGCCAGCATCCATTGCGGGCTCAGGAGCGTGGTCAGTGGTTTTACTCAGGTGGGTCCTGAACCATCGACCGAGCTCATTTGCCCTAAGGTCGAGCTTCCCTACGCATATCTGATGGCGTGGCTCGTTCTTCACCGTCCTGACTTGATGTCGGCGCCCAGTGTTGTTGACGTCCCCGTCCCATTCATGCAGCTGTTGGAGAGGAGCAAATGGCTCGGGAAGAAATTCAGTGATGTACAGCAAGCACTTTAAGTTCGCAAGAGTTGGGAGTTCTTCAAATGCTTTCCTCACTTCTCGGGTCGCTATGGCGACGTACTGACCGATGATGAGAAACCCAGGAGTAACCGAACCATTCTCGACATTGGTTGTTTCCGCTGGTTGGTGAACATCCGTGTCGGGTATCTTGTCTGCCGGGTGAAGAACCGATGCCACATAGAGCCTTACCTCCCCTGCCGTTTTGCTCGTCAGTTCGGCTATGACCAACTATATGTTGGGAACCCCAGCCGTGGTTTAAAAGTTGAGGGAGGGCTTGTTGACGGTGTACGAGCATGGCTGTGGACTATGGTGGGCTGTACCGGAGCTCGCTTCGCTCTTCCTTCATATAGACGCAAGCCGATGATTACTTTCCTTAGCTGCAAGTGGTTCCTTTCTGCCTATGAATTCATAGGTGTGAGGCGCCTTTCAGAGTTGCAGTCCGATCATTCGGTCCAGGCTGCCATGATGGCTGCTCGTAAGGCTGAGCTTGCTCAGAAGCAGAGGAAGAGACCTGCCAAACCCTCTCTCTCCAACAAAGATGATGAAGAGCTCCTTCCTACGGATGATGAGGACGAGACTTCTGAGGAGGAGTATGCGGATATAGACACCGACCAAGCAGAACTTGGTGCAGGTTTGTCATATCCTTTAATTTTCTTTCTCAACTCCAATTGGTATCAACGAAATATCTTGTTCATTTAATGAAATGAACATTATCATTTCAGGTAGGACTGTCGATGATCATGGGCCACTTGCTTCCCGTTATACGAGCTTGGGGCCCGACGACCGAGCTCCGGCGTGTAGCGAGTCCGTGCATGACCGACTTGTTGGTTGCAGGAGGGCTGGTACTTCGAAGAGGAAGAAGACTGCTCACAAACCATCTGTCGGTCAGCGTCCTTGTGGAGTAGATTTAGGAGACGTTGCCGATGGAGAGGAAGGTAACATCTTTTTGAACATACCTTTATCACTTCAAAGTGCTTTACCTTTGGGATTCATGATCATGTTTTATGTTCCAGGGATCTTTGAAGAGGGTGAGCTTCCACCGGATCCAGTATTCCCTGGATCCAACAACATGGATTGCTTCATGCAACAAATGTGCGACGCTCTTCGTGATGGCTCCCTGGGCATTGACCTAAACATTGATCTTGAGCCGGCGAGTAATGTTGAGTCCACTGTCCCATATTCAGGTACATCTCCATTCGATGATATCCTCCTCAATAGTTAAGGAATTCATGCTTATTTCGCGCTTTGCTTTCTTTCAGAATATCTGACGAATCCAAGCGCTGATATTGGGGAAAGAGAATCTTCTGCTCATGCTGCAGGTATTTCTTTTCCCCTCTTCCCTATTTCCTTATGCATCTTTCCAACATTTCAGTTGTCTTGCAGATGTCGTGATGGAAAAGCCAGCTGAGGATGGAGCTTTTTCGGATACCGGTTTCGAGGGACAGGGGCATGCTCATGTACCCAGTTTCTCGAAACCCGATGCTGGATTATTGGCCGACATGTTGGCCGAACAGACTTCCGGAGGGACTGTGAGACCACTCTTTGGGAGTGATTCATTCACAGGTATATATCCGATTCCCTTCCATTTTCTTTTTCTTTCATTCCACTTTTCTTTACTTGTCTAAATTTCCATTTTGACTAATAAAGAAGTGTAACTATAGGACCAGGCGTTGTGCCTGATGCTACTACAGCTTCGGGCGTTTTCCCACCTCCGACGAGTGGTACGACTGATTTGCCTACGGGGGTTGATATACCCTCTATGACCAATCCTGTCGTTACTTCAGAGTCTGTCGGATCTCAACTGAGGGGACTTCCGCCGGCATAGGTATACCTCGAACTTCCCCTTCGGGTTTTCTGATTGTATTTGATAGTCCCTTAGCTTTCTATATCGCTGCTTGCAGGATCTCGATCCTCTCTCTATGAGCGTGTCCACGCTCTTTTGGTCGATACCGATCCAGACAGAGACGTTTTCCGTATGGATCTTGGCTTTTTCACGACCTTTTATAACGGCATGATCGAGAAGCTCCTTCACAGAGAGTACTGTTTCGATCAGTTCAGGCGTTCCTTTTCTCGTCACATGATGATGATGAGGGAAGAAGGACACCCGGAGTTGGCCGATTCCTTCACTACTGAATTCGCTGTTCTGGAGTCAGAGATCTGAGAGCTGAGGGAGTTGAAGGCTGGTGGAGCTTCCTCTTTTGCATCCTCTCAGATGGAGGATAGGTTGACGCAGTGGCGTGACCTGAGATCTTCCATCGGCAGCGAGCTTCGATCACGTGAGCATTCTGTTGCAAAGCTGATGGCTACCCTGGCGAGGAAGGATGCCAGCAGAGCCGAGTTACTCAGCTCCTTGGATTCCACCCGTGAAGAGATAGCTAGGCTGAAGGAGGCCTTAGGGCGTGCCGAAGAGTCCGCTACTATTATCGCCGAGGACCTGGCTGGATTAGAGCGTTCTCGTGAATGGACGCTCGATAAGCTGGGATCGACACAGGAGGGGTTGATGAAGCTACAAAGCGAAGCCGCGGAGGTCCTAAGCAGTTCTGAAGACTCTGTCTGAGCTAGCCTGCAGGCAGAACTCGAGCAGGGCTACATGGACAGGCTCTCTAGTTTAGAGTCCCATGTTCTTAGCCGTCAGTTGCCTTCGGGCTAACGAACTTGTTGTTGTATGCTTTTGGCTTGATCTATTACTAGAGACTCCGCATTTGCTTCTTTTCACAGGATTTTTGGTACACCCCCAGCCCTCGATGGGTTTGATATGTCGTTTACCATTTCTTATAGGGAAAAGGGCACTCTGCACCGCGTATTAGGCGATGACTTATCCCTTCTTAGGCTTCGGGATAAAATTCCCCAGGTTCAGACCCTGGTGTCTTCTTCAATCGGTAAAAGACTAAACCGGCTACACGTGTTAGGCGTAGACTTTGGGGTTTTTGGCCAACCCCCAGCCCTCAACGGGTTTGACATGCCTTTACCGATTACCGTTTGAATCGGGCTAGCATGCGAATTATCTAGATCCGTTCCGCATGTGACGTTGTGCTAAGAGAATAAAATTCTCTGAGACTTTATGCTATGATGTCGAATACATAGACTTCGCCATTGTTATGGGAATAGGCTACCCAGCACCGCGTATTAGGCGATGACTTATCCCTTCTTAGGCTTCGGGATAAAATTCCCCA